>JAGFZM010003744.1:1973-16015 GCA_017657215.1 Limnothrissa miodon
CCCCCCCCCCCCCCCCCCCCCCAAAAAAAAATCTCCTCGGATCTGCACGATTCACATAAACAGCCCATATTGATTTCAAAACGGCGAATTTCGCCGAAAGGTGAGGGATTGGCATGCCTGTGACTAATTATGTGTTTTATATAACTGGGGGACATAGGGCCCTGGAAATGATGAGCTTTGAAAACGGGTCATTTGAACTAGAGAACACTGGTCATCAGATACAGTAGAATCAGGAAACCAAGAGCCCTGAGAACATAGAGCTGCCCCTATATCAAAGCCATCTAGATGTGAAAATTACTCTTCACTGATCCCACTAAAGCACCATAAATATATGTTTGACCTGCTTGCATCTTTAAAACCCATTCTTGATGAGTCTGCAGTGAGCCTTCAATTGGATTTGACTGAAATCATTCTTTCATTAGGAGGAACCAGGAGCACGTGGCCATAATCTACTGCAGTTTGCAAATCTTGTAACTCGATTTATGTCCCTGAACAATGTTAGCGCTACACAGACGGGCCCAAAGCAGAGCTGCATCTGATCAGCTCACATATAATTGGTTTAGCTGTTTTCAGCTTGGAGAGTATTTTATTGTCTTTGTATGGAAACTCTTATAATCAAGCTCCATTGGTTAGAGACAAATCATGGCCTACAGACCACCCTGGTGCCGAGACGATAAGTTTACAAGTGTAGCCTACTAAAGAACTGTAGGCAGCAGTGGTAGTAGCCGAAACTTTTCTTCACATCTGCAAATGTATCTTGATGAATCAGCAACATGAATCAACACTTGATGGCTTTCACCTGACCTTGATCTTGTTTTTTTTACATTCTCAGTTTTTTTGTTTTTCTGACAGTGAAGCTCTTAAAACAGTACAAAAAATAATAATAATTGTTGCTTTGCATGCACCTTAACCAACTCAAGCTATTAATTACAGTCTATGGAAACTGTTTTAACTTTGAGGTGTTACAATATATCCAAAGGAACAATCCAAATCTTGCTTAGAAACATGGATAAACTAGCCTGACAAGCCAGACTGTGACATCAAAATATAGTGTGGCCATATCTGATATAGACCAGGCATTAAGGACGCCCTATGGCTTGTGGCAAGACTATTTGCTACCGCTAGGGTGCATCTACTGTTCTAGGCTATAGATAAACATTCCACCATGTGGAATTTTCGCCAGTTGACACGTTCACCAATAGCGCTTCCCATGCAGGGAATCATTAATTACAAATGTTCTGGTACCTGAGGGGGGCTGTTGAAGATCCAGACTCCACTCCTTCTAAGCGGATCACAGATCTTCTGCTAACGTATTTCCAGTCGCCTGAGGGCCCCTGATTACACCTGATTTCCATGCATTAAAATCATTCCTGAGGCAAGTCTGCATTTCCAGCTCTCAAATCCCAGCAGATTGCATTCATTTACAGGAGAAATTTATGCCTGGATGAAGACCTTGACATTACATATATGCTGCCATGATCCGGAAATCTGCGGTGCTTTATGTTGAAAGTATCCAGGTCAGGGCGTTGGCAAAGTGGACATGGCAAAGATTGGCACGCTGTATGCATGTCTTGGATCACATCTGATTTCGAATGAGCATTAATGATGAACATAACATTTAAAGATGTTTGGAACAAAAATATAACCCATTTATTTCCACTTACACTTTTGTCTTGATGTTTTGAAATAATTGTCTGAGTTAATTGGTGTAATTTATGGAAAGGCTATTTGTTATGCCTCACTGGGCTTATTGGGTTGGCTAGATTGTTTTTCAGTGGAAGTTGCCGTAATGTAATGATCCAATTGTATTGCCATTAACAAACAGGCTATGTATAGTGGCTGTGTGTCTTATTTACAAGTTTTAGCTGAATGATGATATGAACTTCTCATAATCCAAGATGGATCTTTAAAAGTTCCCAGAAATATCAAGTGGAATGTCAGTGGAAATGTAACTACAGACAGCTTCCCAACTGTAAACAATCTTGTATTACACTCCTCCCTGACACAGTGTCTAGACTGTGGGCAATCAATATTTTTATGTTGTTTTGGAGTAAAATGAAATTTGAGTGATTTACACACCTTGAGCAACCAGCCATCCCAGCACAGCAACTAATAACCATTTTATTTGAAATGATCACAGAGTGTGAAATAGGTAAATCTCTGGGTTGATACGGCAAGGAGGGCAAACATCTACAGTACCATGCACCTGCCATCCTCTATCAAATCTACAGTACTCTAGGGAAATATTTAGCCAGATGGTCTGGCTTGTCCATATTTCAAGCCAGGATCCTGTGCATAAAAAGGTTTTTATAGTCTATGTGTTGTGCCTAACAATTCCCCTTAGCTAGTAAGACCAACATGACCCACGGTTTATTGCTTTTCTTTAAAACCATTGGGCAAGTATTTCTTTCTAGGTATCAGGTAAGTAGGCTATTGGATGAAAAAGTTTCATTTGGTTTCTACATGTATCTTTCAATCAGTTCATCTATCTGCATATGTATTTACCTATTTACCACAGTGACACAGATTGTAAATGAGCCTAATAATGGTTGATGTACTGTAAGTGACAGGTCATGTCAGTTTAAACTGTACATAAGACTAGATCTCATTTCCCTTTCTTGTGTAAGTCATGGCTCTTTTACAGGCAAACTGGACCGCTGCAATTCTGTACTGACACTACCGCAAAATGATTAAAAACTCAAGTGCACATCTTTTCTTTCGTAAGCTAAGAAAAACACATACTGTAAGTTCTCTTCTAGTTACTCTTCAATAGCTTCCTTAATCTGGGTGATCACTAGCATCCATTTTGACCAATATGATGCTATGCAGCTGCAACTGTCAATTTCTTGATAGCAGTTTGACAGTTGTCAAATGAGGCAATTGCAATAACGTGATTTGCACCTTCTTATTTTTAAAGCTGTTTATGCCCTCTCCACCAACAGTGACCATGTGATGAGCATCTAACAGTGAGCTGCCAGTTAAGACCACCAGGTGCGTTCCTCCATAAATAAACAAGATACAACATGGCCCTTAAGGTTCTGTATAAAAACCTTCACTTTTAAATGGACACCAGAGCAGATGGCTTAAGGCAGTGGTCGGCAAATAGCAATTGGCCCGCCAGATGAGGTTGATTAAAACCTATAATATTTGCTGTCAAAAACGACAATTCAACAGATTTCATTACACTATCACCAAAGATCTTGGATACTGCTCCGCTTTAACCCTCTCTGCTATCATTATCACTTCCTTAATAACCTCTGCGTCAGCCTGAATCCTCTGAATCCATGCTGCTGCGTCGAGGGATGCATTTGCAACTTTTTGCTGCGCTGTAAGTGCCTGAACCAGGATCTTGCAGCTCTGTATCCAGCCATCAGCGCTTCAATTAAATTAAACTAAATTCAATTTTATTTCTATAGCGCATTTTACAAAGACAGGTCTCGTCGCGCTAAACAAAGAGCACCAATTAGCAAGTGAATATGTTTTTGGCCATGCATCGTCGCGTGGTGACTTCCAATATATTCTTTGCAAACGGCTACAACCTCCTTGCAGGATGAGATGTTGAATGTTCATAAATTCAGGTGCTGAACGCAGACCTTTCCTTCCACTCTTCTTTGTACGTCCTACATTCGCGAACAACTTTTCTTTTCGTCGCTTTGGACAGTGACATTTTGCTTCGCTAATTAAGAATCTTGAGTGTTTCACACATCCCAAACAGAAACAACATGAGGATGTCATGCGAGAATTAGTAACTTATGTATGTATAGCCTATACTAATGTATAGCCAAATCATTAGCTATTCCGGTTGCTAGGCCTATCTGTTGAATGACGGATGACAGGCGCTGCAGCAGTCATTTTAAATTAATGTAAATTATTATTTTTTTTATTTTGTTGCTGACAGCTAATGATAGGTCTATAAATAGAGTAGCATATAGGCCTATGATATAAAGTTTTTTTCAGTAGGAAAGCATGGTTTGCCTGATGAAGATGGCCGCGATTGAATTGTCAAAAAAATAAAATGGCAGGCGTCCAAACTTATTTGCCGACCCCTGGCTTAGGGATACGTTAAAGCAACACTAAAGAGTTTCGAAATCGCACCATCTACAGGTTAAAACCGGAATAGATAGATAGATAGATAGATACTTTATCTATTCAAGGTCCCAGCAGCTTAAAAAATCACACACAACATATACTACAGTGTACACAGGATGATAAGCAGCAGATCAACAAAACAACATGACTAGATCAACATTACTAAAAATAAGAATAGAATGCAAATACTATGAGTAGAGATGTGCATGAGTGTACTGTGGTACAGTATGGGGTGTGTGTCAAGGTAGTAGTGCAAATGAGTCCAGTAGTGCAACAGGTTAAAAGTCTATTGACTAGCAATAAATATGTGCATATATAAAAGAGGACAACAGAAAAAATAAGCATAGCACTTCAACAGTTCCAATATAAGTATATGGACAATAAGAATTAAAAATAAAAAAATAAAAATAGCCTAATAATATAAAATTACAATGTCAGTGCAGGGATAAGTCTAACAGAGTCATATACGGGTTCATGCATCAGTCAAGTATGCAGGTCAAGTATCAGGTTACAATTACTGTTAGTTATGAGTGGTCAAGTATGTAGTTACAGTAAAAGGAGGGGGTTGTGCATATGGGCTAATGTAGCCAGTAGGGCCCCTAGGCAGTGTGAACAATACACAGTATTGTAGAAAAATTCTTGTAAGTGAATAGGAGGTAGGGCTGGGCGGTATATCGATATTTAATCAATATCGATATAATTTCAAACAATGATATGATTTTTGACATATCGTATATATCAGTTATGACTTGTTTTTTAATCCAGAGACAAGTATTCCGCTTTTTTCTGCTATGCGACGTCTGTGCACCAGCTTCCTTGCCACTGATAGCTCAGTGCTCCTTGCTTTGAGTTAGCTCCTCCCTCCCCCTACTCATGTAGACCGAGTAAACAACAACAATGGCGACTTCCATAGAATGCATGAGTTATACAGATGGAGAATGCCGCGGAAAGGTTATTGTGGCCAAAAAAGCAAAACAACGGTTCGGTCATTTTGAAATGGAGGCCACCGGCAAGTATATGAAGAGTGTTACAAACTCAGAGCACAAAACCAGTGGGAACTGAGCAAAACTACACTTCAGAACTCTTTAGCATGCAATGTTCCCTAACTCTATGAAAGAAAAAGCGGCGGTGGAGCATAACGTTAACACAATCAATTGCCGTATCGCGGTGGACATGGCATCAATTGCCGTAGTGGAGCGCGGATTTGTGTTGTTACTTTACAAGACACGAACAGCCGCCACTATGATGAGACAGCGCGACTGGCATTTGAACTCTGTGACTGAGTACGCAATGACAACAGACGAGTGGAGTAAAGTTAGCAGAACCTGTGAGTCCTACATTTGTGTCACATTACGGCGGAGACTCTTAACACATTCGTTTTCTTTGCACAAAATATACAAATGGAAAGACGGCCCACATGTTTGTTATTATTGTTTGCAACTGTTGCACAGTTTAGTTGAGAACTTGTTATTTTGAAAAAAAGCTCTTTATATTATTTTCATTATTGATTTTATAGACACTTTATTTATTTTATTGTAAAGTGACCAACCTGGCAAAATAGCAAAGACAAAAAAAGAAATATTTGCCCTTTTTGGTGTAGCTACAGTTTACAGTTGCTGATGTTCAGACATTGATAATAACAATTTTGTGACATATTTTGCAGTCTTTTTTTTTTTTTTGCTGGAAAGATATCGAGATATATATCGTATATTGATATATGAGAGAAATATATCGAGATATACATTTTAGTCCATATCGCCCAGCCCTAATAGGAGGGTTCAGGTGCAGATAGACTATGCAGAGAAGTCCAACTCTCCTTTTCCTTTCAGTGAAGCATTGTAGAGTTGAATGGCCCTGGGTACAAATGACTTCCTAAGTCTGTCTGTTGTGCATGTCAGGGAGTGTAGTCTCCAACTGATCAAGCTCTTCTGCTGCATGATAGTGCTGTGGAGTGGATGACAGTCATTGTCCAGTATGCTGTGTAGCTTTTTCAGTGTCCTTTTGTCTGATACTGAAGTGGTGCACTCCAGTTCGGCTCCCACAACAGAGCCAGCTTTCCTTACCAGCCTGTCTAGTCGCCCAGCATCCCTCTTCTTAGTGCTTCCTCCCCAGCATGCCACAGGATAGAAGAGGACGCTGGCAACAACAGACTGGTAAAATATCCAGAGGAGCTTGCTGCAGACGTTGAAGGACCGCAGCCTCCTCAGGAAGTACAACCTGCTCTGCCCCTTCTTGTAGAGTGCTTCTGTGTTGACTGACCAGTCCAGTTTATCGTCCAGGTGTATTCCCAGGTACTTGTATGTTTTCACCACCTCCACATTGACCCCCTCTATAGTGACTGGCACCAGGGCGGGCTTGTACCTCCTGAAGTCCACCACCATCTCCTTTGTCTTGGCAGTGTTGAGTTGTAGGTGGTTGAGTTTGCACCATTGCACAAAGTCCTCCTCCAGGCTCCTGTACTCCTCCTCCTGCCCATTCCTGATACAAGCCACAATTGCAGTATCATCTGAAAACTTCTGCATGTGGCATGACTCCGAGTTGTAGCAGAAGTCAGATGTGTACAGGGTGAACAGGACTGGAGAGAGCACTGTTCCCTGTGGAGCTCCGGTGCTACTGATGACTGTATCAGAGAGGCAGTCCTTCAGTCTGACGAACTGTGGCCGCTCCGTCAGGTAGTCTGCAATCCAGGAAACCAAGTGGGCATCCACACCCATCTTCAGGAGCTTGTCACTCAGTCTGGGGGGTTGGATGGTGTTAAAAGCACTGGAGAAGTCAAAGAACATGATTCTCAAAGCACTTTTCTCCTTATCCAGGTGAGTGTGTGTCCTGAGCAGGAGGTATGAGATGGCATCGTCGACGCCCACTTTCTCCTGATAAGCAAACTGTAACGGGTCTAGTGCATGGCGCACCTGTGGCCTAAGTATCCCCAGAACCAGTCTCTCCATGGTCTTCATCAGGTGTGATGTGAGAGCGACTGGCCTGAAGTCATTAAGCTCACTTGGGTGTGGTTTCTTGGGGACAGGAATGAGACATGATGTTTTCCACAGTGCTGGGACTCTCCCTAGACGAAGACTCCAGTTGAAGATGTGCTCAAGTGGCTCTCCCAGTTCTGCAGCACAGGCTTTAAGCAGTCTTGGACACAGTCCGACGGGCCCGGCTGCTTTCCTGGGATGGAGTTTCTTCAGCTGTCCTCTGACTTGATCTGCCGTGACTATGGGGGGGGGAGAGAAGCTGAGGGGGAGAATAGTCGTTATCACCTTGAGGGGGATGGAGGGGGGAGAGGTGTATCTGTGTCCTGTGGGGGATGGGTACATCTGGCAATGGTAAGTGTTGCCTTGAGAGTGAGAGGGGAGGTGTGACTTGGGCCGTTAAGCAGACAGTGTCTGGGCAGTCCACGTCCATTGAGACTTGAGCACGGCCATCAAACCTGTTGTAAAAGCTGTTTAACTGGTTTGCTTTGTCCAAGCCTCCCTCCGCAGAGCAGCTGCTCTTCTTCCCCAGGCCCGTAATGGTCTTCATCCCATCCCAGACTTTCTTCATGTTGTTCTCCTGCAGTTTCTGTTCCACCTTCTTCCTGTATTCCTCCTTGGCCTCTTTCAGCCTGACTTTAAGCTCCCCCTGTACGCGCCTCAGTTCTGCCTGGTTCCCCTCTCTGAACGCCATCTTCTTCCTATTTAGAAGAGTCTTGACATTGCTGGTTATCCAAGGTTTGTGGTTTGGAAAGCAGCGCACAGTTCTTGTGGGAACAACAACGTCCATACAGAAGTTCAGGTAGTCAGTCATGCAATGTGTGACCTCCTCCAGATCTCCTCCATTCTGTAGTACACTCCAGTCTGTGGACTCAAAGCAGTCTCTCAAAGCCTCATCCGCTTCGAGTGTCCATTTCCTGAAAGTGCGTGTGGCAAACGGTAGCCTCTGTACTTTTGGTTTGTACATTGGCTGCAGATGAATGAGGTTGTGATCTGATTTTCCTAGTGGGGGAAGGGGGGTGGCGCTGTATGCATCCCTCACGTTTGCATACATGAGGTCTATTGTCTTGTTTTTCCTCGTCGGGCAATGAACAAACTGGTAGAAATTAGTCAGGGTAGAATCCAGTGTTATGTGGTTGAAGTCGCCAGAAATCGCCATAAAAGCGTCTGTGTTCTGAGTTTGTAGCCTTGCGATTGTAGAGTGTATGATGTCACACGCTACGTCAGGCAGTGCTCGTGGCGGAACGTAAACACAGACAACAATGGCGTGTGAAAACTCTCTTGGCATGTAGTACGGCCGAAGGCTAACCGCTAGTAACTCCACATCCTTACAGCATGCAGTCTCTTTAAATGTCACATGTCCGGGATTACACCATCTGTTGTTTATGTACATAACCAGTCCACCACCCTTCTTCTTGCCAGAAAGTTTATTGTCTCTGTCCAAGCGAGCCACACTGAAGCCCGGTAGCTCGACGTTAGTTGTTGGGATGCAGCTAGTTAGCCACGTCTCTGTGAGGCATATTAGGCTACAGTCTCTGTAAAGTTTCTGGTTTCTTACCAGGGAAGCCAGTTCGTCCGTCTTGTTTGCCAGTGAGTTTACATTCTCCATCACCATCGATGGAACTGCAGGTTTAAATCTCCACTTCTTCTCCTGTCTTCTCGTCTTCACTATGCGTCCAGATCTGCAGCCACAAAAAAACCATACTTCCTCTTGGATGGTAGTTTCAACGTTGCCGGCATATTTCCGCAATGCGAGCAGTTGTTTCCTTGTGTAAACAAGTTTGTTATCGCCAGAACAATGTAGCTGATCCATATCCATAGGATAGAATAAAAACACTCTTTACAGTGTGTAATCCGAAGTAAGGAAGTGAGCGAAAGTAAACATAAAAAGCACTAACACACACAAGAGAAACGAAAACACACGGAGCTACTAGGATTTGCTGCCACTCGCGTCGGCGCCGGAAGTAGACGGTAGACGGAATTACTGCTGTCATAAATAATTTAGCATGCCACTGACTATTGCCTACGTATATAGTCACTGCAATTTGTTTATCAGCATCGGCTTTAGAAATCATGTCTACAGACAAAGTACGTTGTTGAAAAAGTATAATTTATTTAGACTTTTGAAACAGAAAAATATATATGACATTGCTTGCTGTGCATTTTGTCAAAGGGTCTAGCGTAATAGCAAGATATGTTTACACTAGGATGCTAAAAAAAAACCACGTCAAACATTTTAGTATTTAGTTGCCTGCATTGTCTCGAGTGATAATCCCCCCTAAACCACAACGAAAAAAATGAAGATTTGCTAAACAGACTGCAAAACTGTAGTTTTGAAAGCCAAATAGATAGCTTCTAACCCATCAAACTCCTCTGTGTCGCTGGACACCGGCAGCTGTGGTGGCTGTGAACGTGTTGGCTTGGTGTTTACGCTACTTGCCGTGTTGGGTAATGTTAGCTGGACGAAAGATTGCATGCGTAACGTTACACTTACAACCGTAACATGGATGTGTACTCAATTTTCATTTAATTTCTAAATCCACTACTTTCACAATCAAATATCCGCCTCACATATAAATATGTTGACAACTTACAGATGATGGCATGCTTTCAAAAGCGCTAAAGCTATAAACAACTTATATAGGAAACGTACCTGGCACTACCCACGTTAGCGCCTTAGCTAACACAAAGACTATAAAATTCGTAGCCTCCTTCAGCTCTTGCCAACAAATGAAAGCCGGACCAATATTCACTCTAGTTCCCGTTTTTTTTTTTTTTTTTGCTTCTTCAGATCTCCTTCTTTTCTTTAGTAGCTCCGCCATGATTGCAAACACAACCCCGTTATATATCTGTCGAGGCAGCTCAACTCTGGCTATACTCCAACCTATGGCTGGCCGCAAAGCCAATCGACTGTAGTTTTTACTTGGACTACAGAACCTGGACCCAACAGGGCGAACTTGTTTAGTGCTATTACAGCCGATAGAGGGCTCCAGAGCAGATGCAGAAGGTAATGTTCATACTGTTATGAGTTGATGGACCACCAAAACGATTTTGAAAAAAATATTTTAAGGTCAAACTCTTTAGTGTTGCTTTAACCTAAGATAAACAGCAATAAAAGGATGTTGCCTGTCCATCATAAACTGTAAATTGGCTATGCTTTCACACATTAATTAAAAGGCCTCAAGCAACTTTCAAACTGGTTCCATAATGGTGCCCATGATTAAAGAACAGGGGGCTGTAGACTATAGCAAAAGCTTGCCAGACAAGGTTATTGTCTCCAGGATATCCAGCCTGTGGCATTATGAAGAACAGTCACAATTAGTGAATAAATTAGTTAATGACAGTCTTAAGATACATTGGTGAAAATAAAGGTTTACCGTAGTAGCACAGCAGGATTCTAGACTCAGATAAAGATGATCTTACAATGTATGAAACAGAAAAGGCTGGTGTAATAGTGTCAGTAAATATTTAAAGACAGCTCTCTGGGGGTATGTTCTGACCAGATTTAACAACACATCCCAACATTCAGATTCGTTTCTATTCTGTCACTGTACATGTATTATCATTTAAACCACATAGAGATAAAAGTTAAAGACATAACATACTAAACATCTGTTCTTAATGTATCTTAATGAATAATGGTTCCCACTACAGAAACTCACAACTTGATGACGCAATATATAATAGAGCACTAAGACCCAGAGGACGTTTGCCTACTCTCAAGTGAGGAGACTGGAGTGATCAAAGCTACAAGTTTCATCGGTGTCAGCTATATAAAGCCAAGTCCTTAACCCAGCTACCAGCGAAAAACGGATGCTGTCCTAAATTTGTAAGTGACTTTAACCTCATCGCTGAAGATGGAAACTAGCCTTTTCATTTGAAACTCCATTCCGTTTGAACTATATAGTGATACATGATTAATTCATGTTTTTAATAGGTCAAATAAATTATTATGGAGGCTAAAGAAAAAGAAAAACGATTCCAGACTCAGCTATCGGGAAAGCCAAGATACTTTTTTACAGTACGGGAGGAACGAAGACATGGATCAAATTTTTAAATTTCTGTTTCCTGATAACACAATGACGCGGATATATATACACAAAAACAGGATATTTCATGTTGTTTTTGTTTAAATGGGGTAAAATAATAGCATGACATGTTAGCATGAAATCGTCAATTACCTTCTTTTTGTGAAAGGGGGCTAAGGGATGGATAGCCCAAATAACTTGAAGCCAACATCCAGGAGCTATGATCAGTTATACAACAGCTCCACTAATGCCGCAAATGTATCTTATTCATCTCACCCAGGTGAAAAGACCAGTGATTTTATTTTCCAAGCAAGCATTGCAGTCGTCCTCTGCATTATAACTTTGGCAACTACACTGTCAAATGCTTTTGTCATTGCAACTATTTCGCAGTCACGGAAGCTGCACACTCCAGCAAACTTTCTTATAGCGTCTTTAGCGGTGACAGACCTTTTGGTGTCTATCCTGGTGATGCCAATATGCATACTGTACACAGTAAGCCATACGTGGACTCTTGGTCAAATTGTCTGCGATATCTGGCTGTCTTCAGACATAACATGCTGCACTGCATCTATTCTACATTTGTGCGTAATAGCGCTGGATCGTTACTGGGCTATTACGGACGCGATTGGATACGCCAAAAAGCGCACACCGGCTAGGGCAGCCGGTATGGTCGCGACTGCTTGGGTCATCGCTGTGTCCATCTCACTACCTCCGTTGTTCTGGCGCCAAGAGGTAAAATCGGAGAATCTGACTAGTTGTGCTGTGAATACAGATCACATATTCTACACGATTTATTCCACATTTGGGGCATTTTATATCCCAACGTTGCTGCTCATTGCTCTTTACGGGAGGATTTATGTGGAAGCTCGAAAAAGAATTCAGAAACAGTCGCCAAAAGTTGGCAAAAGACTCACTTCTGCACAGCTGGTTAGTAATTCCCCTGGATCTGTTGCTTCAACTAGTCCTTTGCACTGTGGACGAAAAGACTATGGGTTGAATGATACAACTGTGAACCAGGTTCAGGTGATTTTATCAGACGGACTAATGGAGAAAAAGAGGATCTCCGCTGCTAGAGAGCGGAAAGCGACCATAACATTGGGTATCATTTTAGGAGCTTACATAGTGTGTTGGTTGCCGTTTTTCATCTATACGTTGCTAGTGCCACTGTGTTCGTCGTGCTTTCAACCAGAGTTATTTGATTTTTTCACCTGGCTTGGCTACCTCAACTCTTTGATAAATCCAATAATCTATACCATGTCTAATGAGGATTTCAAAAAGGCTTTCCACAAACTCCTACGACTTAGATGTTGTGCAGCGTAAACATTTAAAAGCCACAGCTAAAATAATAATGTAAAGCAATGGTAAACTGAATAAATGCAATGTAAAAAAGTTACCTCCAAAAGAATATTACTAAAGTTAAACATAGAAATTTGAACCAGTTCGTTTTTGAAATTGTCAAACAAAAGAATAGATTTAAATATCCAGATTAAAGTACAAGTATGCTTTTGCTGGAGTGGACTTTGTATTGAGATAAATGCCATCCTTTAAGTAATACCCAATTTAATATTTGCTCCATGAAAACAGGTTTCTTTCATATTTGCTGAGCAAACATACTGTGTATCTGTACAGGCTCCATGTGCTGTGAATACACCCATCAGGTGTTTGTGCACTGATAGGCGGTGCATTTTTGGCAGCTAAAGACAAAAGAGCTCTGTTCCTGCAGTTTAAGTAGCCAGGAGATACAGCTCCAATAAAAGTTTCATGCTTCCTTCAAGACAGCAATGACTTGTAACATGTCATGTCATAAGGCTATTACAGATAGCTGTCAGTATGCTGAGCCTACATTTCATAAGCATAATGCTTTATAATAAAAAGGCAAGGAAAACAAGCTTTGTCTCACTGTAGTCTTCATTTTGTACCTTGTCATTCAAGACCGTTTGTACCATCTTCAGTTATTCACCATATTCAGTTATTAACTAATTCTTAGTTTTACTTCAACATTTGTTTAACTAATTTATTATTATTTATTTATTGTCATTTTATTATTTCAGGTTAAATATATGATGACATATATATTATACTTTCATATACTACAAAATAATGCTGTATTTGTTTAACCACCTGAGATAATTGCATTCTCATTGTCTCACATGACCTCCCATTGATACCTCTGGATCCAACTAACCTCCATTTTGCACAAAACACCTGGCTCACCAGATGTGCCCAATCTTCACACACACACATGCAGAAATAGCACCGAATGGAGAGAGTTCATGGTAACAGACGACTGTTTAGGCAACACATTCCTTTAGAGCCTCAATTTATGGCAAAACTAGTCATGCATTTTAATCAACCATCATTCCCTTTTAACTGAAAATGGGCAAGCTGTGGGCTAGCTCAACAATCTGAACCACTAATACATATATAGACTAAAATGCTTCAGAGACAAGATAGAATTAATCATATCTAAGTTGGAAAAGGCAGGAGATTGGTGAATATTATGGTTGTGGGGCATTTTATGAGTTGTCATTCATTGCCCACGAATTCTAAGGCATTTGGCTAAAATACAATCTCGATCAGTGAGTGGTGAGAAAGGAAGGTTTGTTAATTTCAAAGGTCATGCACCTTTGTGTTTTTGTGTTCTTGTGTTTTTGGCTGGAATGATGCATGATGATGCATGGTTTGAATCTGGGTCCAAGGTGAAAATGATTTAAAATGACTCTTCTGTCCTCTAAAAATTGCACAGCCCATAATTTTGTTGTGGCCATTCAAGCATTTGCCTGTGCATAAAGACCCTTTCAATTTTAAAATAGTTGACCTTGACAGTAATGAGCTGACTAATTAGTGAGATGTAATAGACCATTAACACATTAAAGAGGTTGACTATTTAGATAAATAATTCCAAACATCTCTCTCTCTCTCTCTCTCTCTCTCTCTCTCTCTCTCTCTCTCT
The DNA here is from genome assembly GCA_017657215.1 of Limnothrissa miodon. Taxonomy (NCBI): domain Eukaryota; kingdom Metazoa; phylum Chordata; class Actinopteri; order Clupeiformes; family Clupeidae; genus Limnothrissa; species Limnothrissa miodon. The sequence goes on from JAGFZM010003744.1 coordinate 16,013, forward strand.
CTC
>JAGFZM010003745.1:0-12439 GCA_017657215.1 Limnothrissa miodon
CCCGGGGGAGGTGGCTGAGGCGGCTGACAGGGGCGGGGCCCAGTCTGTGGGGACCAATGGCGCGGCAGGAGGGCAGACCCCAAGAGTGTGTGTTCTGCCCTACTCAGGGAGCCAGGCGCTGGGGCGGACAGAGCTGGGAAGCAGCGGGCTGGCGCCAGGGGAGAGGGAGCGGGGAGAGGGGGCCATGCTGGGGTCCGGAGGGCCACTGGGGCTGGGGGGTCTGGGGGGTCTGGGGGGTCTGGGTGGAAGGCAGAGTCCTTTGGAACGGCGTGTTGGCGGTAGCGTTGGCGGCGGTGTCAAGCAGGACCCAGAGTCCGACTCGGACCTGGAGATCACGGACCTGAGCGACTGCAGCTCGGACAACGAGACGGACTTTGGCCTGGCCAAGAGCCCGCGACTGGACGTCAAGGCCCTGCCACCCCTGTCCTCCCTGCCCCCACCAGCGTCCCCCCACCCCCTCAAGAGCCTGGTGCCCCTCACACCTCCACCCCCCTCCCTCCCCCCTCCTCCACCCCCCTCCCTCCTCACACCTCCACCCCCCTCCCTCCCCCCTCCTCTGCCCCCCTCCCTCTCTCCTTCAGTCACGCTGCTTGAGCGCCACAGAGAGACTGACGCTCTCAAACTGGCCCACAGTTAATAGATCCTCCCCCACCGCTTTCTCTCCTCTCTTCACCTTCATTCTTTCATTCCTACCTTCCTTACTGGCTTCTCTTTCACTTCAAAACTAAAAAAATTTGTTTGTGTCCATATTGTTTTTTAGGCTATTTCTACAGAGATGCTTTTTGTCTTACTTTCTGTCTTCTCTTGTTTCTTGTCTTTATAATTATTTTTTAGACTTATAAGTTCTCCACAGCCCTAATAAAAGAACAGAACCAATCCTGGATGCTGGTAATCCCCTAAACAGTGCAAATGTTGCAGACACTCAGAGCACCTTGAAATAAAAGTGAAGTAGATAAAGTCTGGTTGAGAAGAGATTGGCCGACATTTGAAATGTGAATTCTGTGAAATGAGGTCACTCAGTGGAGACCATGCACACTGTACATTATACAGTTTCATTATCAATCTCTCACCAACCTGATATTAGCTATGAACAAATTATTACTTTATCACAATTCCTTATACAAATGTTTATGAAAGATAGTTTATGTGTTTGCTGATGTGATGTGATTGATTGTTTACAGGATGTTTACAATACTGTGTTTACAGGGATTCTTACAACATATTTCTTTATAAATAAACAATAAACAAATAATGTTCAAATCTTAACAAATATTTGTTCACAGCTAATAATGGCTTGTTAGTGACACGTTAATGAAAATAATATTGCTCTATTGCTTTCTCACCGGTGTCACTCTAAAGGTGGGTAAAGGTGACATCTAAAAGGCAGATAATAAATGGGTGTATATGCGTTTCAGACCACGGCTGTAGTAACCCAGCTAGCAATAACTGCACTGTTAAACTGGTAGCGCTAGATTGCTGCAATAAGAAATTTGTGTGGAATGGATGTTTTTCTGTCAGAGAGCGCTCTGTTTTGAAACACTGGTAAACATTGCCACCTAGTGGTGAAAGAGTATAGTTCCTGTGCGAGACAGGATGCAGGAACGGGAAGCCAGGCCATCGTAGAATTCTCATGCTCTGTTTCCAACCATCTTCTGTTCATACATTTGCTGTCAAGGATTAGTTACATTTGCACGTTTGTTTTTCCAGATGTTTTTTTTATATATTTTATTTAAATTACAATTTGTCATAAATTAATTTTTAGTTTATTTTTAGTATGTGAATCTGTCTGTGAGTAGCTTTGTCTTGATAATTGACATTGAAATGGGCAGAAATAGAGAGAGTATCTGAAGTTTGTATCTATATTTCAGTGTATATATTTTAACATTGTGTACATTGCATTTAATTATTATGTCTATTATAACAGATTGATGTATTGATGTGAGTTCTGTATTTACATAAAGAAAACAAATATTTGTAAAACAATAGCTATTGGTGTATCATGAAATAATGTAACACAGGGGAGCAGCAGTGCTCTGATTTTTTTCATGATTCTTTTTCATTTCTATGTTATTTATTTTTAATGCCTAAGAAGACCGGGTTTGGATCTAGAATTGTGGAATATTTTTCTCCCCTCTTGCTAATTGTGCCCTATGGTCATGTCTCCTGGCGCTCTGAGAGGGAGTTAGAATGCATTTCCCCAAACACTTTTAGTTTCTTACCTCTTGGGAAAAAAAGACAATTAAACAAATGTCTGTCAGTCACGTCTTTGATGGCAGATGGCAAAGGTGCGTCATACAAATATTGAATAAAAAACTCTGTATGAAATGATGCATTGAACTGAGCACAATATGGCTGGAAGCATCGACAAGAAAACATTCAAGGTCTGCACATGGCAGATTGAATATAATTGTGAATGGAGAGGCCTGTCCCATTCTTGTGGAGTTCTTTCTGTACAGTTGTGACACATCAATGTAAATATTCTTTTGTTTGTGTATTTGTGTGAACACATTGGAATAGTTTTACCATGAAGTGAAATTATGAGTCTTCTGCCTTTGGTTTGTTTTATTGTAAAGATTAAAAATGAAAAGGAACATTAAAAAATCAAACAATATCTTCAAAAAGCAATAAAGGTTATTCTGGAGATAGCTGGTGTGTCTTTGAGTTTATTACAGGTGTTAATGATGTGGGAAAACCTGATGTCACACACACACAAGGCTGAGAGCCTGGTAGGTGTGCAGGTATTGAGACTGGGACTGGTGCCACACACACACACACATACGCACACACACACACGCACAAGGCTAAGAGCCTGATAGGTGTGCAGGTATTGAGGCTGGAACTGGTGCCTTAGTGCTGTCACACACACATACACGCACACACACACACACACACACACACACAATAAAAGTTGAGACTGAGACCAGAGCCTTAGGTGCTGGTGTTTTCCTCTCTAGCGAGATGTTTTGTGTGTGTGGCAGAGACACACACATACACACACACACAATAAAGAGCCTTAGGTGCTGGTGTTTTCCTCTCTAGCGAGATTCTTGGTGTATGTGGCAGAGACACACACATACAGGACAGGCTGGAATGTGCAGCTGCTTTGTATTGCGTTGCTGCTGTCTTTGATGCCAACTCCTGTCTCACAGGGCCTGCGTTACCTTGGTTCTAACAGGGCCTGCGTTACCTGCGTTACCGTGGTTCTTTATATGAGGTCAGCTGATGCATTCATGTGTTTCTCTTATTTGTTTATCCATTTAGCCATTTTTGGCTCTTGGTGTAGATTCTGCATTATGGGCCATTATCAGCCTTACCTCTTATTAAAAAATATAAAAATATATTTTTACATTTAATTTATATTTAATTTAGAATTCAATTCGTAGCATCTGGCTAACCTATAATAATAATAATCATCATCATCATCATCATCATCATCATCATCATAGTATTGTTATCATTAGCAGTAGTAGCTTTAGTAGCATCACTACGATTTGTATGTTTTATGCTGAAAATGTCTCCTTACACTTGTTTGCTTACTTCCCCACAAGGGGGCGTTGCATACAAATGCTACATCTTTCTCATGCCGTCTCAAGGGGGACATATCAGCAAACCGATACAAAATCATTTGTTGTATAGGCCCACACTACATACACACACATTGAGAGAGAGAGAGAGAGAGAGGTAGCTAGTTCCCTGAAACACATTTCATAACCCCGTCCAGAACTCAGTGTCTGTCACTCTGAGAGGTCAAAGGTGAAGCTCTTGAAATGTGTTCTCCTTGCACAACACAAATGACAGGTGTTGAGAACTCTTCTGGTTCAATTCAATTCAATTCAATTTTATTTATATAGCGCATTTTTACAAAAGGCATGTCTCAAGGCGCTTAACACAAAGAGGCCCAATGAGCAACAGGGGCAAGGAACTCCCTATCAGCGTTTTTTGTTTTTACTTGTTATGGTAGAGGAAGAAACCTTGGGCAGTTCCGACGGCTCAAGGGTCTAACCCAACTGCCTAGGGCAGATTTTCAGTCTCTCAGATGGTGATTAGTCCACTATTATTCCATTAGATACACATTATAAGAACATTGTGGTATAAATAAAGTAATATAGGAGTCCCATTATAATCCCAGGATATAGTCCCATGTCATTAGGTGCAGTAAAGCCAGGGGCCAGCTGGAGGCTGTATCAATCATGTCAGGGTCGTCTGTGGAACTGAAGGCAGCCCGCCTAGGAAGCCAGAGATGCAGGATCAGGCAGTGGAAGGCAGGGGTGACCCTCAGCAGGGAGGCAGTACCATGGACCATGGAGTGGGTTGAGGACCATTCAGGAGTGCCGCCGGATCAAACATGGGAAGAAGGTCCTCAGCAGGATGGCATGTTCGGTGGGGTTGGTTGGGTACCCAGGAGGCAAGAGGTGCAGGCGCAGGCAGTACAAGGCAGTGATGACTCACGGCTGGGTGGTAATGGAATGGAAAGTCAGAGAGGAGATGAGTTAGAACAGTCTCCATCAGATTTCAGAGAATGTGAGTTATAATGCAACCATGTATAGATGTTGGCTAAGTGATGAGAGAGAAAGAAGTGGAGAGGAAAGAGAGGAGGAGAAAGACGTAATGAAAATTGTACAGCTGTGAAGCAAAGGACAGTTGGGCATGCAACAAGCAATTGTAAAAAACAATATTCCAAGTCTCAAAAAGGCAAATATTCCTAGATATCTGCATTGCCCCTGCCCAGAGGTAATGACAAAGGTATTTTTTGACTGCATTGTGCTTTGTTTAATGGTATCAATTGAATTATATTGTCAAAGGTTAACTGACCAATTTATTGTGGTGTATTGTACCTATTGGTAATGAATGTGTCTTAAATATTTACTACATAAAGATCACACCATTAAAACAATCAGTGCAGATGGTATGCAACAAGCTATTCTAAGAAGCAATATTCCAAGTCTCAAAAAAGCAAATATTCCAAGGTGTCTGCAATGCCCCTGCCAGTGGTTACGACAAATGTATATTCTAAAAAACAATATTCCATTGAATGTGTTAAATAAAAAGCTGAGAGAACGTAATATACTCAGGTTATTTATTTGCAAAAACATTTCTGATTGGTAGGCTACATGTTAATGGACTTACGTCCCATGTCATTAGTTTTACACTGGTAATGACTGAATAATGTTGTTTAATTACATTATTATATTGTGTACCAATGAAGTTGGGGAAATAAGCGTTATATGTATTCAATGTTAACAACAGCTATGTCAAATGTTAGCTGACCTACAGTAAAAACGCTAGCGAATTTTAATGCCAGTCAAGCGACTGCCTGTAGCTTTTTGATAGTCACCGGATTGCCTCCACTTCTGACACTGACTTGAATATAGTGGTATCCTTGACTGGAACCTTGTAATATTGTCTAATTTCGTGTGAAAAAAATATATACACACACGCGCAATTATAATCAGGCGTGAACTGGACATTACCACACCGTGGGAACCAGATAAGTTACTATGCGCGAGCTAAAAGCTTGCTTGTCAACGCTAGACGTTCTGTGTTTCCGCTGTTTTGTTTACTTTACCAAACAGAATGCTAGCGGCTGATGTCACAATGCTTGCAGCAGATAGTGCAGATGCAGCAGATCGTGTACCGACAGGCCGTGATGCATTCCATTTCTTACCCTCTCAAGAAGATAAATGCTTTGCCAAACTGTGTTCCTTATCAGCAATGCTTTGAAACATGAAGCAATCTGTGGACCTGCACACTTTGACAGCAACAATGCAAGCTATACAACAGGAGTCAATGTATGATGTCATTCTTTCTTTCCAGGAGGACAGTTTCTGGCGAGGGTCATTAGTGTCAGTGTTTGTGAGTGGTGGTGTCACTAACCACATGAGTATCGTGACATAGTACACTTGCAGTCCACTAACCACATGAGTATCGTGACATAGTACACTTGCAGTCCACTAACCACATGAGTATAGTGACATAGTACACTTGCAGTCCACTAACCACATGAGTATAGTGACATAGTACACTTGCAGTCCAATAACCACATGAGTATCGTGACATAGTACTCTTGCAGTCCAATAACCACATGAGTATAGTGACATAGTACACATGGAAGGAATCTGTCACTGCCGTTCCACAAGACTTCTGCTGCAGGAGGACAGAGGATCTCAGGACACAGTCTCCTGTGGTGAACATGGACATGCTTGGTGTCACAATCGTTCAGAGACGCTAAAAACTCTATAGACAGAAATTAGGGGCCTATTGTCAGACACATATGGTTCTCGGGTTCACCAACTGAATAAAAGAAAATATTTTAGCTGTAGTAGCAGCAAACATAAAAGCAACCTATGGCTACTGATGAGGCTTTTTCATGACATGGTACCAGCTCAACTCTTGTTTGATTGTTTTCTTCTGCAATCCTGACCTCCACAGCAAGCCAGTAGGTGGCAGAGGGGAGCACAAACTGTCTTCATTTACAAATGAAAGTGGCAGCTCATTAATCATTGGTCACCCTAAGAATGAGGAAGTTCACATGCTAAATGTAATATGATTGGACATTGTCCTAAGTTCCCATGCTAAATGTAATATGATTGGACATTGTTCTAAGTTCACATACTAAATGTAATATGATTGGACATTGTCCTAAGTTCCCATGCTAAATGTAATATGATTGGGCATTGTTCTAAGTTCACATGCTAAATGTAATATGATTGGACATTGTTCTAGGTTCACATGCTAAATGTAATATGATTGGACATTGTTCTAGGTTCACATGCTAAATGTAATATGATTGGGACATTGTTCTAAGTTCACATGCTAAATGTAATATGATTGGACATTGTTCTAAGTTCACATGCTAAATGTAATAACATGATTGGACATTGTCCTAAGTTCACATGCTAAATGTAATATGATTGGACATTGTTCTACAGTAAGTTCACATGCTAAATGTAATAACATGATTGGGACATTGTTCTAAGTTCACATGCTAAATGTAATAACATGATTGGGACACTGTCCTAAGTTCCCATGCTAAATGTAATAACAGGATTGGGACATTGTTCTAGGTTCACATGCTAAATTTAATAACATGGTTGGGACATTGTTCTAGGTTCACATGCTAAATGTAATAGGGTAACATGGTTGGGACTTTGTTCTAAAAAGGAGTGCAGTAGTTAAACAGTCCTATAGTTGCTGCAATATGTTTATTTGACAAGGGTTAAATGAACAACTTCCAAAGTTGACCAGACTGGAGATAAAGTTTATTCTCGCATGTAAAAAGTGAATTGCGACAACTCCCTTAGAGCAATCAGTGGTCAATCAGTCCTCTTTTAATTTCACTCTTTAGTACCAACTCAGCATGAATAGAACCTGGGCAAAGCAGGTCTACAAAGTGGGTCCAACCACATCTAGTGTTGTTCGTCTATGAGCATGGGTTACATATTTCACTTGCCGAGCAGTCATCCAAGTTGGAACCTAATCCAAGTCATCAAGGCTATCAATACTCTATCAAGGATTCATGTGGCTCTTGGACACACTTTCAAGACGCATAGTGCTCAGCTCTGGTGCAGAGTAAAATAGGTTTTTACGGACTTATTTGCAGTCCAGAGTCCAGAAATGTGTTATAAGTCCACTACCCCTTCCCCTTAAGCAATGAAAAAATATAGCATCCTAGTCTAGAGGTTAGGCTATTGTCATGCATTGACACCACTTACTGGCGCGTGTAGGGTAGGCTACAATAAACAAAGTTGAAAGCCCACACTGACAGATCCAGGTCAATTACAATTAGGCTACCAAAATGTGCCACTTTCTTGCGACTTTCACCTTTGACTTCTAAGTGACAGTAGCCTATGTGGGCATTGGACGTGCAGCCAAATGGAAACCCCACTTCTATCAAATTTCGATCCTATACGGCACATAATTCCATGCAGTCTAAGAAGTCAAACAGATACCAGAATGACAACTCCAAGTTTTATGCTTTTTTTAATATTGGACACAATTATATTTTTACTTACACTTTACTTTTATGTATATAGGTAGCCCAGGGTAAACTATTCGTTGACAAATTAGCCTACATGCAAGACGAGTTAGTAGCCCAATTTAATTTTATTTAATTTTATTTACACTTAAATAAAACTTTAGTTTAGTTTAGTTTTTGGCATATTTTAGCTTGGTGTGGATTTATGAAATCAGCATAGATTACATGATGATCGTGTGTGTCAAAACGGTGAACCCCTGCGATGACGATGAACGGAACTAGATCTGAACGCAGAAGCAACTGCGGAGTAGAATTTTTCTCTCATTGGCGGCAGATCGAACAGGATCTAGTCGACGGAAAAGTTGCGTGTGAGATGTTACACATTGTCCTCGCGCTATAAATCAGAAAGAATTTCTAAAGTAGGAAGATACCGATAAGTTTTAATACATTTTCGTTGTGACATATCCATTCATTTGCTTTCTGGAGACTGTATGGTGACAAATCGAGGGTTTCCAGGCGTTCTCTGCACTTCCGCATAGGCTACAATGTTTTTTTCCCCCAACACTCAACTTTCGAACAGGAAACCTTACTAGAGGCTTACCCGACCATTTGTCCTTTTTACAGGTAAGTCATCAGCAATGTAGCCTAATGTGTGTTTTTAAAGTCACTGCTCAGACTTTGTTATTCGCCGCTCCGTTGTAACGTGTGAATGAATTGTTTCATCGCTGAAATTCGCTGCTAAACTGGAGCCAAACTGGAGCTAACGTTAGCAGACCAAACTAGCCCGCCAGATAGCAAGCGCTTAGTTGGGGTAGTCTACTGGAATGTTATGCTTGGCTGCTATGGCTTGAATCTTTCTTTAAACTAAATTACAGCAACTAACAAAATATAGTCTTCATTCTGCCGTAGCCTACCCACTTTTCACATTTACAAAATCGATAGAATGTTTCCTCAGCCGTTCTAGCTGAGAACATTCAGCGTTCTTTCATCGAATAATAGCATTAAGGTTATTTGCTGAAAACGCAAATGCCGACAGCTGCAGGGAGGTTACCTTAACGTTATATATCTACCGACGTGTGCTACCAAAGTATGCTTTGTGAGGAAGAAAATCTGTTGCCTAACGTTATGCCGTATACGTTTTTTTTTATTCTGCTTCAGTAAGTAATGTTGTTTTATTCCTGTCGTTTTTCCCCTTAAAACATTGTTTTGTTTGCACATTTGAAGTCGTTCGTCAAAGGCAGACCAGACTATGTGTCTTGTCACTGTTGCGGGTAGCTACCGGGTTTATGAGAGTAATTGTTGACTGATAATCTGACAGAAAACTTACGTTAGACACAAAGAACCCACTTGTAATCCCGTCAGTGACCATCGACCCCCTCTGATCTAATCAGTCTTCAAGCTCAAATGAAAGGTTGGCATTTATACGCAACGTTAAGTAGTTTCCAAATTGTTTTATAATACGCCACGTTCTTTTAGAGTGGTTGCAGTGCAAAACCTCAGTTGAAATGGTACCACCCTCGGACAGAGATGGACTGAGACCTTGGAGACTGTCTAGACTTTTGTTTTGGAGGGTAAAATAGAGTAGGCTAGGTTTATTTATGCGCCTCCATATTCACAGTAGGTCGCTTTGTGTGTGATGAAGCTACTTTAAATCCAATTCAAGGTGCGGCTCTTGAAATGCCACCGCTTCTGAACAATCAGGCAACAACATATTTTAACCTTTGGCGGTTCCTGTGAGACTACACGGTACTCTGCACTACAGCAAAACACACACGTGGCAGGATAAGAAATGGATGTAATGTCTCTTTTTAGATGTGTTATGTTTTATGCTTCAGATTGTAAGAAACGTGTGTTTGGTGGTAATCTACAGGTGAAGCTTATGTGCCAACTTTGGGTCCTTGTGAGAAACGGGTCTTGTCACTTCCTTTTCCTGTCAAATAGCTTTCTCTTTTATTGCCTTATTCTCTTATTCAATCAGTTTCTCTCTCCTCTGTGTTCTCTCTCTTACACACACAAAATAAAATCTCTCTCTCTCTCTCTCTCTCTCTCTCTCTCTCTCTCTCTCCTCTGTGCATACACCCTCTTGTTTGCTGTCTCACAGGCTAGCAAGTGTAGTCTTGTTGAATGCCCAAAGGCAACTGACTCTTTCTTTTAAAGGAATGCAGACTATTTCATTTTATATCCTGCTTCCCTTTTGTTCCCTGTCTCTCTATCACCATCCATTTGACACACATCGTTTCCTGTGTGAAAGTTGTGACTTCAGCAACTTAAATCAACGTATCCTGTGTGAAATAATGTGACTTGGGCAACTTATTTTATCAACTAATTTGGACGTTGAATGCAATGGGCAGAGTGGGTTTGGGTTATAGAGAATTATTCCAAAGGAAACATGGGCAGAGGTAGATGGGCCTAGATAGATTGTAGCTTCCAGGCTGGAGTTTTGTCCCCTCTCTCATCAATCAGTGGCCACACACACGCGCACACACACTCTCACACACTCACACACATAGACACACACACACATCAATCAGTGGCCACACACACACACACACTCTCTCCCCCTCTCTCTCTCTCTCTCTCTCACACACACACACACACACACACACACACACACACTCTCTCTCTCTCTCTCTCACACACACACACACACACACTCTCATCAATCTGTGGCCATCAGGGCTGGCAGGTTGGGCCCAGTGGTCTTTAGGCTATCTATTGATTTCTTTGGTTTGCTTGTGTGAGTGTGTATTGAAGTCCTGTGTTTGGTAGCACACAGTCTGTGGTGGCTGGAAATGGAAGCTATTTTAGGGGCTGTGTGTGTGTGCTGTGAGTGTGTTTCCATCTATGGCTGTGCTTGATTTGCTTTGTTTCTGGCCTTGTGCTCTCTGACCTGTGCTGAAGCTCCCAGTGATCAGTGATCTGGTTGATGGCAGTATGAGCTCTTTGTAGAAGCTCTGCATTGTGGTTTGGCCTAGAGGCAACGGTGACTGACGTTAGCTTGTTGCACAGGAAAGTAGGGGTGGGCGATATAGTCTAAAATTTATATTGCGATATATTTTGAATCATAGACATTTACATTACATTTACATTTATGCATTTAGCAGACGCTTTTATCCAAAGTGACTTACAAAACGAGGATAACAATCAAGCGGTAGATAGACGGTAGATGATGTATATCACGGTATACTTTGGTATGTAACTTACAGCATAACAGTTGTTAATGGTTACCATAGCATAAAGTCAATATGTACAACAGTTGTTTAGTCATTGTTCGGAGGTGTTTATATTGGACTCTCAAATTCACACAGAAGTAAACTGGTAAGCGGTATTGGTGTCAGGCAGTAGCTGTTCAATTTCTAGGCTTTTACACAGTTTTGTTGTAAGAATGAAAAGGTGCTATCAATAAGCTGAAGCTACAGGTCACTGTCCTGCTGCCTCACTTCTGTTTGCTATGAAAACTCTTTGTGTGTGTGTGTGCGTGCGTGTGTGCGTGCGTGCGTGCGTGCGTGCGAGTGTGTGTGTGTGTGTGTGTGTGTGTGTGTGTGTGTGTGTGTGTGTGTTTGAAGGATGTGAACTAAACTTTCCCTCTCTGTTACACATAAAGGCAAGTTGAAAAAGTTCAAACTAAAACATAATTGTATCAACTTATTACATATTGCATGGGGCTTCAGCAGTAATACACTCTTTACAAATCTTTGTCATTTAGAATAGAATGTCTAATTTGTTGAAATTTCTGGTTGGTAACACAATTGGTAACACAATTGTGTACATTGTTAAAATGAACTTAAATTATTTTAAAGTTTGGATATTTCACACATCTATGTTCCTTTTGTTAGTTGTGTGTGTGTGTGTGTGTGTGTGTGTGTGTGTCCATGTGTGTCCAAACAAACAGGCACAGACGTCTCCCTTGCCTGAAATGGACAGCATTGTCTCAGTGCGGTAATGTGCTTGTGTGTGTGTGTGTGTGTGTGTGTGTGTGTGTGCGCTCATGTGCTGATGTGCTGCTAGTGGGCACGTGGGGTGGGAAACAACGTGTATTTGTGTGTGTGTGTGTGTGGCTAATGTGTTATATGGATGTGGAGAAAGCTACAGCAGTTGACTTCAGAGCTGGTGTGAGAATGAGAGTGAGAGCAGAGAGGTGAGAATGTGAAGCTAATAGGAAGTTGGTGGTGATTGGATGAGGTGTGTGTGTAAGGGGACAAGAGCCAGATGAGATGAGGTGTTTAAGGGGACAAGAGTGAGGTGAGATGAGGTGTTTAAGGGGACAAGAGCCAGATGAGATGAGGTGTGTGTTTAAGGGGACAAGAGCCAGATCAGATGAGGTGTGTAAGGTGCAGAGAACTCTAGGGGAACTAGTGGTGGCTATATGTGGCCAACACACATCATGTGTATGAAGGAATCTAGTGGTGGTTGGATGAGACAGACAGACAGCACCAAATGGGGAGAGGAGGTGAGACAGACAGA
>JAGFZM010003746.1:0-12413 GCA_017657215.1 Limnothrissa miodon
CCCGGGGGAGGTGGCTGAGGCGGCTGACAGGGGCGGGGCCCAGTCTGCGGGGACCAATGGCGCAGCAGGAGGGCAGACCCCAAGAGTGTGTGTTCTGCCCTACTCAGGGAGCCAGGCGCTGGGGCGGACAGAGCTGGGAAGCAGCGGGCTGGCGCCAGGGGAGAGGGAGCGGGGAGAGGGGGCCATGCTGGGGTCCGGAGGGCCACTGGGGCTGGGGGGTCTGGGGGGTCTGGGGGGTCTGGGTGGAAGGCAGAGTCCTTTGGAACGGCGTGTCGGCGGTAGCGTTGGCGGCGGTGTCAAGCAGGACCCAGAGTCCGACTCGGACCTGGAGATCACGGACCTGAGCGACTGCAGCTCGGACAACGAGACGGACTTTGGCCTGGCCAAGAGCCCGCGACTGGACGTCAAGGCCCTGCCACCCCTGTCCTCCCTGCCCCCACCAGCGTCCCCCCACCCCCTCAAGAGCCTGGTGCCCCTCACACCTCCACCCCCCTCCCTCCCCCCTCCTCCACCCCCCTCCCTCCTCACACCTCCACCCCCCTCCCTCCCCCCTCCTCTGCCCCCCTCCCTCTCTCCTTCAGTCACGCTGCTTGAGCGCCACAGAGAGACTGACGCTCTCAAACTGGCCCACAGTTAATAGATCCTCCCCCACCGCTTTCTCTCCTCTCTTCACCTTCATTCTTTCATTCCTACCTTCCTTACTGGCTTCTCTTTCACTTCAAAACTAAAAAAATTTGTTTGTGTCCATATTGTTTTTTAGGCTATTTCTACAGAAATGCTTTTTGTCTTACTTTCTGTCTTCTCTTGTTTCTTGTCTTTATAATTATTTTTTAGACTTATAAGTTCTCCACAGCCCTAATAAAAGAACAGAACCAATCCTGGATGCTGGTAATCCCCTAAACAGTGCAAATGTTGCAGACACTCAGAGCACCTTGAAATAAAAGTGAAGTAGATAAAGTCTGGTTGAGAAGAGATTGGCCGACATTTGAAATGTGAATTCTGTGAAATGAGGTCACTCAGTGGAGACCATGCACACTGTACATTATACAATTTCATTATCAATCTCTCACCAACCTAATATTAGCTATGAACAAATTATTACTTTATCACAATTCCTTATACAAATATTTATGAAAGATAGTTTATGTGTTTGCTGATGTGATTGATTGTTTACAGGATGTTTACAATACTGTGTTTACAGGGATTCTTACAACATATTTCTTTATAAATAAACAATAAACAAATAATGTTCAAATCTTAACAAATATTTGTTCACAGCTAATAATGGCTTGTTAGTGACACGTTAATGAAAATAATATTGCTCTATTGCTTTCTCACCGGTGTCACTCTAAAGGTGGGTAAAGGTGACATCTAAAAGGCAGATAATAAATGGGTGTATATGCGTTTCAGACCACGGCTGTAGTAACCCAGCTAGCAATAACTGCGCTGTTAAACTGGTAGCGCTAGATTGCTGCAATAAGAAATTTGTGTGGAATGGATGTTTTTCTGTCAGAGAGCGCTCTGTTTTGAAACACTGGTAAACATTGCCACCTAGTGGTGAAAGAGTATAGTTCCTGTGCGAGACAGGATGCAGGAACGGGAAGCCAGGCCATCGTAGAATTCTCATGCTCTGTTTCCAACCATCTTCTGTTCATACATTTGCTGTCAAGGATTAGTTACATTTGCACGTTTGTTTTTCCAGATGTTTTTTTTATATATTTTATTTAAATTACAATTTGTCATAAATTAATTTTTAGTTTATTTTTAGTATGTGAATCTGTCTGTGAGTAGCTTTGTCTTGATAATTGACATTGAAATGGGCAGAAATAGAGAGAGTATCTGAAGTTTGTATCTATATTTCAGTGTATATATTTTAACATTGTGTACATTGCATTTAATTATTATGTCTATTATAACAGATTGATGTATTGATGTGAGTTCTGTATTTACATAAAGAAAACAAATATTTGTAAAACAATAGCTATTGGTGTATCATGAAATAATGTAACACAGGGGAGCAGCAGTGCTCTGATTTTTTTCATGATTCTTTTTCATTTCTATGTTATTTATTTTTAATGCCTAAGAAGACCGGGTTTGGATCTAGAATTGTGGAATATTTTTCTCCCCTCTTGCTAATTGTGCCCTATGGTCATGTCTCCTGGCGCTCTGAGAGGGAGTTAGAATGCATTTCCCCAAACACTTTTAGTTTCTTACCTCTTGGGAAAAAAAGACAATTAAACAAATGTCTGTCAGTCACGTCTTTGATGGCAGATGGCAAAGGTGCGTCATACAAATATTGAATAAAAAACTCTGTATGAAATGATGCATTGAACTGAGCACAATATGGCTGGAAGCATCGACAAGAAAACATTCAAGGTCTGCACATGGCAGATTGAATATAATTGTGAATGGAGAGGCCTGTCCCATTCTTGTGGAGTTCTTTCTGTACAGTTGTGACACATCAATGTAAATATTCTTTTGTTTGTGTATTTGTGTGAACACATTGGAATAGTTTTACCATGAAGTGAAATTATGAGTCTTCTGCCTTTGGTTTGTTTTATTGTAAAGATTAAAAATGAAAAGGAACATTAAAAAATCAAACAATATCTTCAAAAAGCAATAAAGGTTATTCTGGAGATAGCTGGTGTGTCTTTGAGTTTATTACAGGTGTTAATGAAGTGGGAAAACCTGATGTCACACACACACAAGGCTGAGAGCCTGGTAGGTGTGCAGGTATTGAGACTGGGACTGGTGCCACACACACACACACATATGCACACACGCACAAGGCTGAGAGCCTGATAGGTGTGCAGGTATTGAGGCTGGAACTAGTGCCTTAGTGCTGTCACACACACATACACGCACACACACACACACACACACACACAATAAAGGTTGAGACTGAGACCAGAGCCTTAGGTGCTGGTGTTTTCCTCTCTAGCGAGATGCTTTGTGTGTGTGGCAGAGACACACACATACACACACACACAATAAAGGGCCTTAGGTGCTGGTGTTTTCCTCTCTAGCGAGATTCTTGGTGTATGTGGCAGAGACACACACATACAGGACAGGCTGGAATGTGCAGCTGCTTTGTATTGCGTTGCTGCTGTCTTTGATGCCAACTCCTGTCTCACAGGGCCTGCGTTACCTTGGTTCTAACAGGGCCTGCGTTACCTGCGTTACCGTGGTTCTTTATATGAGGTCAGCTGATGCATTCATGTGTTTCTCTTATTTGTTTATCCATTTAGCCATTTTTGGCTCTTGGTGTAGATTCTGCATTATGGGCCATTATCAGCCTTACCTCTTATTAAAAAATATAAAAATATATTTTTACATTTAATTTATATTTAATTTAGAATTCAATTCGTAGCATCTGGCTAACCTATAATAATAATAATCATCATCATCATCATCATCATCATCATCATCATAGTATTGTTATCATTAGCAGTAGTAGCTTTAGTAGCATCACTACGATTTGTATGTTTTATGCTGAAAATGTCTCCTTACACTTGTTTGCTTACTTCCCCACAAGGGGGCGTTGCATACAAATGCTACATCTTTCTCATGCCGTCTCAAGGGGGACATATCAGCAAACCGATACAAAATCATTTGTTGTATAGGCCCACACTACATACACACACATTGAGAGAGAGAGAGAGAGAGAGGTAGCTAGTTCCCTGAAACACATTTCATAACCCCGTCCAGAACTCAGTGTCTGTCACTCTGAGAGGTCAAAGGTGAAGCTCTTGAAATGTGTTCTCCTTGCACAACACAAATGACAGGTGTTGAGAACTCTTCTGGTTCAATTCAATTCAATTCAATTTTATTTATATAGCGCATTTTTACAAAAGGCATGTCTCAAGGCGCTTAACACAAAGAGGCCCAATGAGCAACAGGGGCAAGGAAAAACTCCCTAGCAGCGTTTTTGGTTTTTACTTGTTATGGTAAAGGAAGAAACCTTGGGCAGTTCCGACGGCTCAAGGGGCTAACCCAACTGCCTAGGGCAGATTTTCAGTCTCTCAGATGGTGATTAGTCCACTATTATTCCATTAGATACACATTATAAGAACATTGTGGTATAAATAAAGTAATATAGGAGTCCCATTATAATCCCAGGATATAGTCCCATGTCATTAGGTGCAGTAAAGCCAGGGGCCAGCTGGAGGCTGTATCAATCATGTCAGGGTCGTCTGTGGAACTGAAGGCAGCCCGCCTAGGAAGCCAGAGATGCAGGATCAGGCAGTGGAAGGCAGGGGTGACCCTCAGCAGGGAGGCAGTACCATGGACCATGGAGTGGGTTGAGGACCATTCAGGAGTGCCGCCGGATCAAACATGGGAAGAAGGTCCTCAGCAGGATGGCATGTTCGGTGGGGTTGGTTGGGTACCCAGGAGGCAAGAGGTGCAGGCGCAGGCAGTACAAGGCAGTGATGACTCACGGCTGGGTGGTAATGGAATGGAAAGTCAGAGAGGAGATGAGTTAGAACAGTCTCCATCAGATTTCAGAGAATGTGAGTTATAATGCAACCATGTATAGATGTTGGCTAAGTGATGAGAGAGAAAGAAGTGGAGAGGAAAGAGAGGAGGAGAAAGACGTAATGAAAATTGTACAGCTGTGAAGCAAAGGACAGTTGGGCATGCAACAAGCAATTGTAAAAAACAATATTCCAAGTCTCAAAAAGGCAAATATTCCTAGATATCTGCATTGCCCCTGCCCAGTGGTAATGACAAAGGTATTTTTTGACTGCATTGTGCTTTGTTTAATGGTATCAATTGAATTATATTGTCAATGGTTAACTGACCAATTTATTGTGGTGTATTGTACCTATTGGTAACGAATGTGTCTTAAATATTTACTACATAAAGATCACACCATTAAAACAATCAGTGCAGATGGTATGCAACAAGCTATTCTAAGAAGCAATATTCCAAGTCTCAAAAAAGCAAATATTCCAAGGTGTCTGCAATGCCCCTGCCAGTGGTTACGACAAATGTATATTCTAAAAAACAATATTCCATTGAATGTGTTAAATAAAAAGCTGAGAGAACGTAATATACTCAGGTTATTTATTTGCAAAAACATTTCTGATTGGTAGGCTACATGTTAATGGACTTACGTCCCATGTCATTAGTTTTACACTGGTAATGACTGAATAATGTTGTTTAATTACATTATTATATTGTGTACCAATGAAGTTGGGGAAATAAGCGTTATATGTATTCAATGTTAACAACAGCTATGTCAAATGTTAGCTGACCTACAGTAAAAACGCTAGCGAATTTTAATGCCAGTCAAGCGACTGCCTGTAGCTTTTTGATAGTCACCGGATTGCCTCCACTTCTGACACTGACTTGAATATAGTGGTATCCTTGACTGGAACCTTGTAATATTGTCTAATTTCGTGTGAAAAAAATATATACACACACGCGCAGTTATAATCAGGCGTGAACTGGACATTACCACACCGTGGGAACCAGATAAGTTACTATGCGCGAGCTAAAAGCTTGCTTGTCAACGCTAGACGTTCTGTGTTTCCGCTGTTTTGTTTACTTTACCAAACAGAATGCTAGCGGCTGATGTCACAATGCTTGCAGCAGATAGTGCAGATGCAGCAGATCGTGTACCGACAGGCCGTGATGCATTCCATTTCTTACCCTCTCAAGAATAAATGCTTTGCCAAACTGTGTTCCTTATCAGCAATGCTTTGAAACATGAAGCAATCTGTGGACCTGCACACTTTGACAGCAACAATGCAAGCTATACAACAGGAGTCAATGTATGATGTCATTCTTTCTTTCCAGGAGGACAGTTTCTGGCGAGGGTCATTAGTGTCAGTGTTTGTGAGTGGTGGTGTCACTAACCACATGAGTATCGTGACATAGTACACTTGCAGTCCACTAACCACATGAGTATCGTGACATAGTACACTTGCAGTCCACTAACCACATGAGTATAGTGACATAGTACACTTGCAGTCCACTAACCACATGAGTATAGTGACATAGTACACTTGCAGTCCAATAACCACATGAGTATCGTGACATAGTACTCTTGCAGTCCAATAACCACATGAGTATAATGACATAGTACACATGGAAGGAATCTGTCACTGCCGTTCCACAAGACTTCTGCTGCAGGAGGACAGAGGATCTCAGGACACAGTCTCCTGTGGTGAACATGGACATGCTTGGTGTCACAATCGTTCAGAGACGCTAAAAACTCTATAGACAGAAATTAGGGGCCTATTGTCAGACACATATGGTTCTCGGGTTCACCAACTGAATAAAAGAAAATATTTTAGCTGTAGTAGCAGCAAACATAAAAGCAACCTATGGCTACTGGTGAGGCTTTTTCATGACATGGTACCAGCTCAACTCTTGTTTGATTGTTTTCTTCTGCAATCCTGACCTCCACAGCAAGCCAGTAGGTGGCAGAGGGGAGCACAAACTGTCTTCATTTACAAATGAAAGTGGCAGCTCATTAATCATTGGTCACCCTAAGAATGAGGAAGTTCACATGCTAAATGTAATATGATTGGACATTGTCCTAAGTTCCCATGCTAAATGTAATATGATTGGACATTGTTCTAAGTTCACATACTAAATGTAATATGATTGGACATTGTCCTAAGTTCCCATGCTAAATGTAATATGATTGGACATTGTTCTAAGTTCACATGCTAAATGTAATATGATTGGACATTGTTCTAGGTTCACATGCTAAATGTAATATAATTGGGACATTGTTCTAAGTTCACATGCTAAATGTAATATGATTGGACATTGTTCTAAGTTCACATGCTAAATGTAATAACATGATTGGACATTGTCCTAAGTTCACATGCTAAATGTAATATGATTTGACATTGTTCTACAGTAAGTTCACATGCTAAATGTAATAACATGATTGGGACATTGTTCTAAGTTCACATGCTAAATGTAATAACATGATTGGGACATTGTCCTAAGTTCCCATGCTAAATGTAATAACAGGATTGGGACATTGTTCTAGGTTCACATGCTAAATTTAATAACATGGTTGGGACATTGTTCTAGGTTCACATGCTAAATGTAATAGGGTAACATGGTTGGGACTTTGTTCTAAAAAGGAGTGCAGTAGTTAAACAGTCCTATAGTTGCTGCAATATGTTTATTTGACAAGGGTTAAATGAACAACTTCCAAAGTTGACCAGACTGGAGATAAAGTTTATTCTCGCATGTAAAAAGTGAATTGCGACAACTCCCTTAGAGCAATCAGTGGTCAATCAGTCCTCTTTTAATTTCACTCTTTAGTACCAACTCAGCATGAATAGAACCTGGGCAAAGCAGGTCTACAAAGTGGGTCCAACCACATCTAGTGTTGTTCGTCTATGAGCATGGGTTACATATTTCACTTGCCGAGCAGTCATCCAAGTTGGAACCTAATCCAAGTCATCAAGGCTATCAATACTCTATCAAGGATTCATGTGGCTCTTGGACACACTTTCAAGACGCATAGCGCTCAGCTCTGGTGCAGAGTAAAATAGGTTTTTACGGACTTATTTGCAGTCCAGAGTCCAGAAATGTGTTATAAGTCCACTACCCCTTCCCCTTAAGCAATGAAAAAATATAGCATCCTAGTCTAGAGGTTAGGCTATTGTCATGCATTGACACCACTTACTGGCGCGTGTAGGGTAGGCTACAATAAACAAAGTTGAAAGCCCACACTGACAGATCCAGGTCAATTACAATTAGGCTACCAAAATGTGCCACTTTCTTGCGACTTTCACCTTTGACTTCTAAGTGACAGTAGCCTATGTGGGCATTGGACGTGCAGCCAAATGGAAACCCCACTTCTATCAAATTTCGATCCTATACGGCACATAATTCCATGCAGTCTAAGAAGTCAAACAGATACCAGAATGACAACTCCAAGTTTTATGCTTTTTTTAATATTGGACACAATTATATTTTTACTTACACTTTACTTTTATGTATATAGGTAGCCCAGGGTAAACTATTCGTTGACAAATTAGCCTACATGCAAGACGAGTTAGTAGCCCAATTTAATTTTATTTAATTTTATTTACACTTAAATAAAACTTTAGTTTACTTTAGTTTTTGGCATATTTTAGCTTGGTGTGGATTTATGAAATCAGCATAGATTACATGATGATCGTGTGTGTCAAAACGGTGAACCCCTGCGATGACGATGAACGGAACTAGATCTGAACGCAGAAGCAACTGCGGAGTAGAATTTTTCTCTCATTGGCGGCAGATCGAACAGGATCTAGTCGACGGAAAAGTTGCGTGTGAGATGTTACACATTGTCCTCGCGCTATAAATCAGAAAGAATTTCTAAAGTAGGAAGATACCGATAAGTTTTAATACATTTTCGTTGTGACATATCCATTCATTTGCTTTCTGGAGACTGTATGGTGACAAATCGAGGGTTTCCAGGCGTTCTCTGCACTTCCGCATAGGCTACAATGTTTTTTTCCCCCAACACTCAACTTTCGAACAGGAAACCTTACTAGAGGCTTACCCGACCATTTGTCCTTTTTACAGGTAAGTCATCAGCAATGTAGCCTAATGTGTGTTTTTAAAGTCACTGCTCAGACTTTGTTATTCGCCGCTCCGTTGTAACGTGTGAATGAATTGTTTCATCGCTGAAATTCGCTGCTAAACTGGAGCCAAACTGGAGCTAACGTTAGCAGACCAAACTAGCCCGCCAGATAGCAAGCGCTTAGTTGGGGTAGTCTACTGGAATGTTATGCTTGGCTGCTATGGCTTGAATCTTTCTTTAAACTAAATTACAGCAACTAACAAAATATAGTCTTCATTCTGCCGTAGCCTACCCACTTTTCACATTTACAAAATCGATAGAATGTTTCCTCAGCCGTTCTAGCTGAGAACATTCAGCGTTCTTTCATCGAATAATAGCATTAAGGTTATTTGCTGAAAACGCAAATGCCGACAGCTGCAGGGAGGTTACCTTAACGTTATATATCTACCGACGTGTGCTACCAAAGTATGCTTTGTGAGGAAGAAAATCTGTTGCCTAACGTTATGCCGTATACGTTTTTTTTTATTCTGCTTCAGTAAGTAATGTTGTTTTATTCCTGTCGTTTTTCCCCTTAAAACATTGTTTTGTTTGCACATTTGAAGTCGTTCGTCAAAGGCAGACCAGACTATGTGTCTTGTCACTGTTGCGGGTAGCTACCGGGTTTATGAGAGTAATTGTTGACTGATAATCTGACAGAAAACTTACGTTAGACACAAAGAACCCACTTGTAATCCCGTCAGTGACCATCGACCCCCTCTGATCTAATCAGTCTTCAAGCTCAAATGAAAGGTTGGCATTTAAACGCAACGTTAAGTAGTTTCCAAATTGTTTTATAATACGCCACGTTCTTTTAGAGTGGTTGCAGTGCAAAACCTCAGTTGAAATGGTACCACCCTCGGACAGAGATGGACTGAGACCTTGGAGACTGTCTAGACTTTTGTTTTGAAGGGTAAAATAGAGTAGGCTAGGTTTATTTATGCGCCTCCATATTCACAGTAGGTCGCTTTGTGTGTGATGAAGCTACTTTAAATCCAATTCAAGGTGCGGCTCTTGAAATGCCACCGCTTCTGAACAATCAGGCAACAACATATTTTAACCTTTGGCGGTTCCTGTGAGACTACACGGTACTCTGCACTACAGCAAAACACACACGTGGCAGGATAAGAAATGGATGTAATGTCTCTTTTTAGATGTGTTATGTTTTATGCTTCAGATTGTAAGAAACGTGTGTTTGGTGGTAATCTACAGGTGAAGCTTATGTGCCAACTTTGGGTCCTTGTGAGAAACGAGTCTTGTCACTTCCTTTTCCTGTCAAATAGCTTTCTCTTTTATTGCCTTATTCTCTTATTCAATCAGTTTCTCTCTCCTCTGTGTTCTCTCTCTTACACACACAAAATAAAATCTCTCTCTCTCTCTCTCTCTCTCTCTCTCTCTCTCTCTCTCCTCTGTGCATACACCCTCTTGTTTGCTGTCTCACAGGCTAGCAAGTGTAGTCTTGTTGAATGCCCAAAGGCAACTGACTCTTTCTTTTAAAGGAATGCAGACTATTTCATTTTATATCCTGCTTCCCTTTTGTTCCCTGTCTCTCTATCACCATCCATTTGACACACATCGTTTCCTGTGTGAAAGTTGTGACTTCAGCAACTTAAATCAACGTATCCTGTGTGAAATAATGTGACTTGGGCAACTTATTTTATCAACTAATTTGGACGTTGAATGCAATGGGCAGAGTGGGTTTGGGTTATAGAGAATTATTCCAAAGGAAACATGGGCAGAGGTAGATGGGCCTAGATAGATTGTAGCTTCCAGGCTGGAGTTTTGTCCCCTCTCTCATCAATCAGTGGCCACACACACGCGCACACACACTCTCACACACTCACACACATAGACACACACACACATCAATCAGTGGCCACACACACACACACACTCTCTCCCCCTCTCTCTCTCTCTCTCTCTCTCTCTCTCACACACACACACACACACACACACACACACACACACACACACACACACACACTCTCTCTCTCTCTCTCTCTCTCACACACACACACACACACACTCTCATCAATCTGTGGCCATCAGGGCTGGCAGGTTGGGCCCAGTGGTCTTTAGGCTATCTATTGATTTCTTTGGTTTGCTTGTGTGAGTGTGTATTGAAGTCCTGTGTTTGGTAGCACACAGTCTGTGGTGGCTGGAAATGGAAGCTATTTTAGGGGCTGTGTGTGTGTGCTGTGAGTGTGTTTCCATCTATGGCTGTGCTTGATTTGCTTTGTTTCTGGCCTTGTGCTCTCTGACCTGTGCTGAAGCTCCCAGTGATCAGTGATCTGGTTGATGGCAGTATGAGCTCTTTGTAGAAGCTCTGCATTGTGGTTTGGCCTAGAGGCAACGGTGACTGACTTGTTGCACAGGAAAGTAGGGGTGGGCGATATAGTCTAAAATTTATATTGCGATATATTTTGAATCATAGACATTTACATTACATTTACATTTATGCATTTAGCAGACGCTTTTATCCAAAGTGACTTACAAAACGAGGATAACAATCAAGCGGTAGATAGACGGTAGATGATGTATATCACGGTATACTTTGGTATGTAACTTACAGCATAACAGTTGTTAATGGTTACCATAGCATAAAGTCAATATGTACAACAGTTGTTTAGTCATTGTTCGGAGGTGTTTATATTGGACTCTCAAATTCACACAGAAGTAAACTGGTAAGCGGTATTGGTGTCAGGCAGTAGCTGTTCAATTTCTAGGCTTTTACACAGTTTTGTTGTAAGAATGAAAAGGTGCTATCAATAAGCTGAAGCTACAGGTCACTGTCCTGCTGCCTCACTTCTGTTTGCTATGAAAACTCTTTGTGTGTGTGTGTGCGTGCGTGTGTGCGTGCGTGCGTGCGTGCGTGCGAGTGTGTGTGTGTGTGTGTGTGTGTGTGTGTGTGTGTGTGTGTGTGTGTTTGAAGGATGTGAACTAAACTTTCCCTCTCTGTTACACATAAAGGCAAGTTGAAAAAGTTCAAACTAAAACATAATTGTATCAACTTATTACATATTGCATGGGGCTTCAGCAGTAATACACTCTTTACAAATCTTTGTCATTTAGAATAGAATGTCTAATTTGTTGAAATTTCTGGTTGGTAACACAATTGGTAACACAATTGTGTACATTGTTAAAATGAACTTAAATTATTTTAAAGTTTGGATATTTCACACATCTATGTTCCTTTTGTTAGTTGTGTGTGTGTGTGTGTGTGTGTGT
Source organism: Limnothrissa miodon (assembly GCA_017657215.1). NCBI lineage: Eukaryota > Metazoa > Chordata > Actinopteri > Clupeiformes > Clupeidae > Limnothrissa > Limnothrissa miodon. The sequence goes on from JAGFZM010003746.1 coordinate 11,810, forward strand.
GTGTGTGTCCATGTGTGTCCAAACAAACAGGCACAGACGTCTCCCTTGCCTGAAATGGACAGCATTGTCTCAGTGCGGTAATGTGCTTGTGTGTGTGTGTGTGTGTGTGTGTGTGTGTGTGCGCTCATGTGCTGATGTGCTGCTAGTGGGCACGTGGGGTGGGAAACAACGTGTATTTGTGTGTGTGTGTGTGTGTGGCTAATGTGTTATATGGATGTGGAGAAAGCTACAGCAGTTGACTTCAGAGCTGGTGTGAGAATGAGAGTGAGAGCAGAGAGGTGAGAATGTGAAGCTAATAGGAAGTTGGTGGTGATTGGATGAGGTGTGTGTGTAAGGGGACAAGAGCCAGATGAGATGAGGTGTTTAAGGGGACAAGAGTGAGGTGAGATGAGGTGTTTAAGGGGACAAGAGCCAGATGAGATGAGGTGTGTGTTTAAGGGGACAAGAGCCAGATCAGATGAGGTGTGTAAGGTGCAGAGAACTCTAGGGGAACTAGTGGTGGCTATATGTGGCCAACACACATCATGTGTATGAAGGAATCTAGTGGTGGTTGGATGAGACAGACAGACAGCACCAAATGGGGAGAGGAGGTGAGACAGACAGA
>JAGFZM010003747.1:0-11042 GCA_017657215.1 Limnothrissa miodon
TTCTAACTCATCTCCTCTCTGATTTTCCATGCCTTTACCACCCTGCCGTGAGTCATCACTGCCTTCCACTGCCTGCGCCTGCACCTCCTGGGTTCTCCTGGGACCTTCTTCCAACGTGATCTGGCGGCACTCCTGAATGGTCCTCAACCCACTCCACTGTCCATGCCACTGCCTCCCTGCTGAGGGTCACCCCTGCCCTCCACTGCCTGATCCTGCATCTCTGGCTTCCTGGGCGGTCTGCCTTCAGCTTCACAGATGACCCTGACATGATTGTTACAGCCTCTAGCTGGCCCCTTGCTTGACTGCGCCTAATGACATGGGACTATATCCTGGGATTCTAATGGGACTCCTATATTACTGTACTTTATTTACCAAAATTTTCTTGTAATATGTATCTAATGGAATAATAGTGGACTACTCACCATCTAAGAGACTGAAAACCTGCCCTAGGCAGTTGGGTTAGCCCCTTGAGCCGTCGGAACTGCCCAAGGTTTCTTCCTCTACCATAACAAGTAAAAACAAAAAACGCTGCGAGGGAGTTTTTCCTTGCCCCTGTTGCTCATTGGGCCTCTTGTGTTAAGCGCTTTGTGACATGCCTTTTGTAAAAATGCGCTATATAAATAAAATTGAATTGAATTGAATTGAAAGTAAACAGGTACTTCATTAAAAACACCATAAATACAGACAGTACCATCACGGAATTTTGCGGTCAACGCAACGTTACCGAGTATGTCTGTACTCGGTAACATCTTCCAGTACAGTCCAGTTCCAAGTCACACATTTCTCCTTTAAGAAAGCTTGGGTGTGCAGTGGTAGGAATCCCAGGTGGTGGCCCTTAAAGAGACGCCCTACATTCATACCATACATTTACAGTGGAAATTAACTCGCAAGACATGTACATGTACATTGTCTCAGTCACACCTACGTATTTTAGAAGCTACTTTATAGGAAAACTCATGACATGAACACATTATATGGGGAATTACCTCAAAAGACATGAATCATAATGTGATGGTGTCACAGTGGATTAGTGAACACACACAGGACACAGTGAGGTGACACACTAACAAAGGGCAGTGGGCTGCCTGCTACAGCAGCACCCAGGAGCAATTAGGTGCCATAATTACTTGGTGATATCAGATTGTGCCTGGGGAAGTGCATGTAATTATTGTTGTGGTGTAGGGTGTTGCTTACAGTGTTTCCTCAAGGATGTCTTTGAAAGTGCAGGGGCCAGGCCCATGGCTCAGGGCCCCCGACACCAAAAGGAGGGTACAGGGTATTTTAAGTGAAAATTTACAGAAAACACCCTAAAATGGAAATAAATTAATAAACCTAGTCTTAAAATACCTGTAGCAAGCATAACCTGCAGAGCTAGGCACTTTACAAGACAGTGAGGGAGACTAAGGCTACGTTTACACATACCTGGGTATTTTGATAAACAAATATTTTCTTCCCTCCATTTTCCAAAATAATTCCGTGCATGCACCATCATTTTCAAAAAAGTTTCCGTACATTAAGCTGCATAAATATGCTGTCGAGAGCTGTCATACCTACGCTAAGCCTATGGGCCGTAGAAGCCATAGAAGCCAATCAGAAGCCTCATCCATATATATATCCTCAAAATCTTTCTGTAAAATCAGATTTTTTTTAACGGAAAACTTATTTTTTCCTTAATTTCTGTTGTAGATAGACAAAAGCGTATGTATGACAGATTGAGTAAGCTGTCCCCTACTCAATGAAAGAAACAGAACCAATTTATCACTTTCTGCTCAAAAGTTATGGTAAATTCATTATGTTCTGCGCGTGGCAAAAATGTATAGAATCTTTACGGAGTAGAATATCTTTACTGACAAAATTGACATTTGACCTCAATTCACCTCATTCAGACACAATGGTCGAAATAAGTTGTTCTGACCATTTAGGCATTAGACAGAGCTATATATGGTATGTTTCATTATACTTGGGACAGGTAATTCACGCACAAAGCAAAGGATTAACCTTTTGAAAAGTTACATTTAAATAGCCCAAACGTGTGAAACACCCAGCCAAAACACCCAGCATCTATTTTTATTGCATTAAGTAGATTTTTTTCCCAATTTATATCACAAATGATTACAAAACATATAGCTTTAGTAATTGTTTAGGTGTGGTAACTCAATAAAGAAGTGCAATTATCAATCATGAAAAATAACCAATAAATGTAAACAGTAAATGGACAAAAAAAAAAAAAGTCTGCCATCGACTTGTGCTTTTTCTTTAGGATGAACAAGCATGTAATGAGCCAATCAATGAAATCAATCAGATCTAAAAAAAACAAAAAAAAAAAAAAAAAAAAAAAAGGTCTTTAATAATCAACAACACATGTAAATAGAATGAACGCTCAAATCATTGGTAATGGGAAAGTCCCTCCTGTTTTCATGTGCAATAAACAATAAACTGTTGTCAATCACTAAACACAGTATCAAAAAGTACAAGCAATTTTTAACAATCAATAAAAAAATCAATCAACAGCAACAATCAACTAGGAAAGTGCTTCTTATTTATGATGAACAATGCAATGTGCAGCCAATGAACAACTATGAGAAAAATCAACAAATCAAGGACCAACTGTACTCAATTTCTGAGCTCATAATTCATTTTGGTTTTCATTGCTCTCTCTATGTTTGTAATTACAGGGTTTTGGTGCTTCAGTATCTGTAAAAAGAACTAACTGGGACAAGGCCACAAAACGTTACAAGGGCCTTCAGTCGTGCCAATTCATCTGGACTGGTTTCTGTCCATGTACCATCTGTGCCACGATAATAGGGCTTACTGAGAATTTCCTCCCCAGGCATAAGCATTTGTGTAGGTGCAGATTTGTAGAAGGAGGGCATCCGGAAAAAAAGTAAAAAAAATCTATGGCTTTGGTCATGGTCCCTCGTGTTACTTGTACATCTAGGTTAACACCAGGCTGGCGTACAGGGCGGAAAGCTGGCAACTACAGTAGTTGGGCATGTCTGGATCATCATAGCTATATGTCTGGAGTTGATTCACCCGATGTACAGCTCTCCCTCTCTCCCTCGTCCTCTCTCTGCACCTGGTCGCTCTGGCATTCCTTCAGGTAACCACTTTAGGGTCATCCTCCTCTGAGTCAGTGGACCAAAACAATGTTGAGTTCTAAAAGTTGAGATGGAAAAACAAAAACAAAAAAAAGTTTCTCACAAACTAGGTGAAGGCTTATTTCAGTCAGAAAAGGTTGTAGCAGAAAAGTTGCTACTGACACATTCTTTCTAGAAGTAGAGATTAAAAAATGCAAGTTGTTTACAACCTAGGTCAAAGCTAATTTCAGCCAGAAAGGGTTGTTGGAGAAAGGTTGCTCACTTACTAAATGTCATTAGGCTACTCTCTGTCTAACGTTACAAGTTGTTCAGTCAGAGAAGGTTGCTACTTACTAGATATGCCATTACTTTCTTCTATGCCATTACTTTCTTACAGGGAGCAAAAATAGACATTTCTGGGACTAAACAGAGTGAGTAAAACTGATATTTATTTATTCCTTGAATCATCTCTTCATCCAAACATGCCCATATAATAACCTATGCTAACAACGCTACACTGTTGGAAAGGGGGAATTTACCCGCGAGTGAGATAAAGCGTGATCAAAAGATAAAGCGTGATCAAAAAGAAACACGACTTCTTTTAGTAAATGCGTAATTCTAACACCGCGAAAACGTCATGGTTCGAAATCGAACCAAATTAGAGTGGGCCGTCAACAATGGGTTAAACACAAGTAATAATGCTTTGAAATCAATTCTGTAACTTACAGGAAGTCAATACAATGACTTTAAAATTAGGGTAATGTGGCTGGTTCTTTTTATACTTGTTAAAACCCTGGCAGTTGCCTTTTGGATCAGTTGAAGATGTTTTATGGTCTTTTTAGGAATGCCTGTGAAAAGACCATTGCGGTAATGAACCCTACTGGAGATAAAGGCATAGATAGGTTTTTCTAAATCATTTTTTGACATTAGACCTCTCAGTTTGGTGATGTTTATTAGGTGATAAAAGGCTGATCTAGTGATGGCTTTCATGTGACTGCTGAAATTTAGATCACTGTCAATAATGACGCCAAGATTTTTTAACAGACTCTGTTGCTTTAAGCCCCTTTAGTTTCAAGGGCAGAGGAAATTTTGAGCATTGACTCCTTCTTTCCAAAAATAATTACTTCAGTTTTGTCTGTGTTAAGCTGGAGGAAATTGTGACATCCAGTTGTTAATTTGGTCCAAACATTGTTAGAGACATAAATTATTAGTTTGCATGAAAATGCAAACTATTGTTATCCCTCTTCTTCTTATTCTTATTATATTCAGCACCCTTAATTCAGCCCGAACCGCTTAACCTAAAAACTTGGTTAAAACTTCGTTTCGTAGGTCTCGCTCATGACACGTGTGCAATGTATTTTTCATCTTTATAACTTTAAAACTTTTACTTACATTTTCTTACATTTTCAATGGGAAATCTAGAGTGTAGGCTGAATCCTGCTGATGCCATGTCTCCTATCAGACTTAATTGAGCTTCAACCGTTTAAGCTAGAAACTGTCTCTCCCACAGTGTCGGTTGGAACGATGAGTCATAATGGGTCTTTGGAATGTTCGTTTGAATTGAGTGCACCTGCTCTCACCTGTCACAGTCCGTTCCAAATCGCACACTTCAGCACTTCGAATGCTTAGTTTGAGGGCGTAGTGTGTTTCCACTTGTGTAGTAGCAAAAATGGAGTGCGCTGCAAGTACCCGGATGGTGCACTTCTAACGGTCAAAATCTGGAGTGTGCAACGATGGACACTTCTCGCACTAACTGGACGCCATTTTCGCTACGTAGTGAAGAGGAGGGGCACCTCCTTTTTTCAAAACTCCGAGAATGGCGTTAAATGAGTGTTGTGACAGATGTGGTGATCGCAGCTCCACACAGATGAAAGTTTTATGTATTATGCTAAGTTGTCACAACTGCAAAATTGAAATAGCAGACGATATTTTGTCAGGCAGCGTGATGCGAACTTACGTGGCCAACGTGACTAACGTCATTTCTGGTAAGTCTGCTGAAAAGTATTCCATTTGGAACAACACTATCATGTTGAAAATTCATACACTTTTCCTGTAGTGTGCAGTGTTCATAGTGTATGAAAGGGAGTGTATTTTGAGAAGTGTGCGATTTGGAACGGACTGTCAGTTTCAAGTCCCTCCTTACTATTAATGGTTTCAAGGTCTCCCCCAACAGATTGAACTTCTTATACTGAAGACTACCCTCCACTACTCCACTCCACCTGTTTTAAACGTTTCAAATTAAAAGTCCTCATTGCCATAATATACTATTGACTTGTAGAAACCTACAATACTACTATATAATGCCACAATTCACTACTGTTACTATTTACGACTACCCCATTACTACCACAGACCTCCTCTCTCCCTCTCTCTTTCTACCTGTCTTTCTTTTTCCCTCCATCTATCTATCTCTACCTCTGTCTCTATCTATCTATCTATCTTTATCTCTGTATCTGCCAATCTATCTATTATACTCCCAATTCTCTCTCTTCCTCTCTCTCTCTCACACACACATACACACTCTATCTCTCTCTCTCTATCTTTCTTTCTCCCTCTATCTATCTATCTCTATCTATCTATTTATATCTCTCTGTCAATCTATCAATCTATCTATCTATCTCTTATACCCCCAATTCTCTCTCTCTCTCTCTCTCTTTTACACACACATACACACACACACACACTTAAACACTCATTCTGCCACACACACACACAGACCTCCTCTCTCCTTCTCTCTTTCTACCTGTCTTTCTTTTTTCCCTCCATCTATCTATCTCTACCTCTGTCTCTATCTATCTATCTCTATCTCTGTATTTGCCAATCTATCTATTATACTCCCAATTCTCTCTCTCTTCCTCTCTCTCTCACACACACACACACACACACACACTCTCTCTCTTTCTCCCTCTATCTATCTCTATCTATCTATTTATATCTATCTGTCAATCTATCTATCTATCTATCTATCTCTTATACCCCCAATTCTCTCTCTCTCTTACACACACACACACACACATACGCACACACACACACACTTAAACACTCATTCTGCCACACACACACAGACCTCCTCTCTCCCTCTCTCTTTCTACCTGTCTTTCTTTTTCCCTCCATCTATCTATCTCTATCTCTGTATCTGCCAATCTATCTATTATACTCCCAATTCCCTACCAAAAAATAGCAATTGTTTGATGGGTGAAAACATATTACACATATGCCGGTGTTCTGAGATCACATTGTCCTCACATGGTAAACACAGCAAATGTAGCAAGTAGAAAAGCACAGGCAGGTGTGCTACATATTCTCAGAAAAGTGTTAAACTTATCACTACTATTATATATTATCATTACTATATTTATTACCATTACTATACATTGGTATTGAAAATCATTTTGGCCGATTTTCTTTCTTGTTGTTAGCCTACAGTGCCATACAAATAGAAAAAAGATCTACTGTTTTAGCACCCAGGGAGTAGGTGTACAGCCTTTCCTTCTGTGTGGTGTTGCAGCTTACATGATAAACCAACCCTGAGAGATGATGATGTTAGCAATCAGGTAGGTGACGAATATTATGTTAACCAAAATATACATTTGTAGGCTTAGGCTAATTTGTGTTATTAGTGTAGACTATTACTAAAGCTAACTTAAAAAAAAACTAGCTACAAAAGAGACAGAGCTTGAAATGAGGATACTGTATGTCAAATTCATAATTTAGTCTTTCCACAATTACTGTAGGTAGTAGCCTAGGCCAGCGTTTCTCAACCTTTTTTCAGTTGCGGCACCCTTTATATAAATGAAAAATTTCATGGCAGCCCAAACTTTTATTTTTATGTAATGTAAATTATCATTAGAATACACGTCTCTGAAGACAAACAAATGTGTAATGGATGTATTATACTACAACTACTCCTGCACGTATGCACGTACACACACATGAGTGTGACTTACTCTTAGTGAGAGACTTGGGCCTGGGAGGATGCACACAACCGCGCTGTTCTCGCAGGAATGGGTGAAAGACACACACGTAAATCCTGCTATTGCAACTTTAGCTATTATTCACGTGATTTTAGCTATTATTTCGGCTACCATGTTGCTAGCATCCAGTGCATTTTTTGAAACTTTTGTTCACTTTAACTGTGCGTTCACACCAAAAGCGACCGAAGCTGCAAAATCGCTTTTGTCGTTCACAAACGGTCGCTGCAATTAATAGTTCTGTTCGCTTTTGTCGCCTAGGTCGCTCATGACGTTAGGATTAGAACGTTCGATTTTGCTTACCCATTTAAAGGAGCCGTTGTACCAACAGTACAAAAAACGTGTGTTTCAGTAGCAAATTGTCCTGCTGAAGAGGGTCTCGACGTAATTGAAGTTACAACCAAGAACAAAATCACGTCAAGTGTTAAAGGTATTGGTATCACTAAATGGCATTTGGTGATCTGCAAATCGTAATGTGCACTCATTCTACTTTGAATATAAAAAAACATTGCAAGTGCAGGGAAAGGGATTTCGATTAGGCTACTATGTTGGGTGCAACATAAGCTACAGATCATAGCCTTTTTGTGGCGATCTCGAAAAGCGTTGGGCCATACAACATCGGCTGAACAAAACTGCAGTAGGAACGAAGTTTCCCTGAATGTTCCCTGAGAGCCAAACAAGCGAAGAGCGTCTACATTCCGATTGGTCGCCAGTGTTTTGCAGCCGAAACGTGTCATAGCTAATTTGCATAAAGTTAAACTGTCTTTAACTTTTTTTAGTCACTCTAGTCGCTCAACTTTTGCAGCTGGTCGCTTTTGACGCTTTTATCGCTTTGGTCGCTTACTGTCCATACAAAGTCAATTACTTCCGGCGATTTTGCAGCTTTGGTCGCTTTTGGTGTGAACGCACAGTAACATCACCTGCTCCTGTCGTCTGTGTTCGCTTTTCAAACGAATAAAATATTCCTTACTTTGGCATGTGATGGATGATTAGTGGTCAGATGTCTTTACAACTTGCTGGGTACCATTGCCTGGTTGGACAATTTCACACCACATAACAGGCACAGGGGAAGAGGGCATGATGGCTTGCCAGCGAAGATGAATCCAAATGTGAGGTAATTGTCATCATACTGTCGTTTCTTAGTCTTGCTGGAAGCCTCTACTTCCTTCACTGAATGACCAGATGAAGAATTTCCTTTGATAAGACTGAAGTCATGTTTATTGGCCCGAAAAACCTGACCAACACTGCACCCCATCATCAGAGCTTACTTAGTGACCAAGAACCTTGAGGTATATATTCAAGATCTCTCTCTAAATAGTCATGTAAAGCATATCTCCAAAACCTCATTCTTTCATTTACGCAACATTGCTGAGGTTAGAAAATTCCTTTCTTTTGAGGATGCAGAAAAACTAATACATGCATTTGTTACCTCCAGACTTGACTATAGTAATGCTCTGTTCTCTGGATGCAGGGCTCCAGACTAACTTTTTGTGTTGGTTGCACTGGTGTGCCTAAGTTTTTTTTTAGGTGCACCAGCACAAAATTTAGATGCTCCCACATTTTTTATTAGGTCGCCTTTAACACCAAAAGGTCACCTTTTTATCCCTCCTTTACCTTGTCGACCCTTCAACAAATGCACTTTTCCCGCCCATAATCTGCCCGCATTCCCGACAGTGCACTCTTTATGTTCTTTACTGCAGTGTTTTTCAACCTTTTTTGAGCCAAGGGACACTTTTTCATTGAAAAAAATCACGAGGCACACCACCAGCAGATGAAAAATGAAAAAAAGAAACTCTGTAATCTATATATAAAGTATAAAGTAATTCTCACCAAGTGACTCAAGTGCCATGGATAGGAATCCAAAATTTACCAAAATTTTCTTGTAATGTGTATCTAATGGAATAATAGTGGACTACTCACCATCTGAGAGACTGAAAACCTGCCCTAGGCAGTTGGGTTAGCCCCTTGAGCCGTCGGAACTGCCCAAGGTTTCTTCCTCTACCATAACAAGTAAAAACAAAAAACGCTGCTAGGGAGTTTTTCCTTGCCCCTGTTGCTCATTGGGCCTTTTGTAAAAATGCGCTATATAAATAAAATTGAATTGAATTGAATCAAAGAAACACAAAGTAGTATTTTATACCCGAGACAGACACTTGACAATAGCTTTGCCACATAGCCTGCTGACTAGTCCTTTCTGAGAAGAGAATCACTGAAGCTTTCCATTTGACAAACACTCTCCTTTGTAGTAAAATATATATATATATATACTTGGTCCTAACCTAAAATAGCCTATAGCCTTAATGTTACATCAATGAAAGAGGCTATTTTGCAGTAGTGTGCTGGAAACACTCATTTATGAATAATTGCTGCAGCTTGTTGGCACACATGATGGTCTAATTTAGAAAAAATAATGACCTATGTATAGAAATGGAAGTATTCCTGTTGCTCCATGATGGCTAACATCACAATCATAATTGCACACTGTGCAAAACGCATTTAGAGGGAGGGAGGCATGGCCATTGATCTTGATCGGCTAATTCGTCAGGAACATCTGAGGTGCTAATATCATGTGTAGGCCCTATTTTAACTGAAAGACACACACATAAACACACATCATCCTGCACGTTTTTCTTACTAGGCTACCGCATGCACTTGCGTGAGTATTGCCCAATTACTTTTGAAACAATGCTTAGCACGTCCTTCCTTGTAAAACCAGCAACGTTATGAAGATGGAAATAAGGTTTGTTACTTTCGTTTTAACGCATCTTCAATTATTTTCTTGAACCGTATTTGGAGTTTAAAACTAGCACTACCCAGCACGTTTCCAGCATGTGGCTGCCCAAAGCTTACAAGTTGTGCAGTGCGCGACTTGACCCCAAAGTCAATCAAAGGCTTTTTGCGTATTAAAGGCCCACTATGCAACATTTTTCATTTAATTAATCCGTTTCATACTGTTTAGGATGCTAAAATGAGTCATTACACGGCAAACGAACGGTGTAGAATGCGCCACCGTGGCCTGTAGTGGTAGATTCAGCACTTGCAATGTTCAGCAGCGCGGACCGCCTCTAATAGAATGCAGTGCAATACAATGCAATACAGCAGTCTTTAGAGGGAACTCGTGAGAGGGAAAAACAGAACGTTGCTTAGCCCCTCTTTAAGTGACAAATCATAGCAAATGCGTACAGGTTGGTAGGTATGCAATTAGGTGAAATTAGATAATTTCCCACGGCAGACCAGACAGTGTTCGGTGGCACAGTGGTTGAAAAACACTGCTTTACTGTACCTTAGCCAGGGAAATTGATTTAACCATTCTTTCCGGAAAGAATATGTTTTGGGCTTTTTCTTCTCATTACCGTTACCGGGCTCTACCTCAGTCTCCTTTGGTTCCGAGTTTAGGCCTACTGTGGAAGGCTGAGGTCGAGTCTTAGCTGAAGAAAGTTTCAATATCTCTACCTCTCTTCATTTTCACGTATTTGTCACGTTTATTTTCTTTAATCGTTTCAGTTCCCTGCTCACTGCTCAGGTCGCGCACATTTTTTGAGCTGCCAACAACTTGGAGCAGTGAAAAGCACCACAGCCAATCAGAGGCAAGGACCCACCCGAACTCTGTCTCTTATTGGTTTAGACCACGATACAATCAGGATAACCAGAGGATAACACAGAGATGCTGCACTTGCGAAATAAATTCATGTTTTCGCCTGAGCAACGTCAGGTGCACCTGTGCGACCGCAAATTTTTTTCAGTCGCACTTTTAAAAATTTCGGTCACATATGCAACCAAATTGGTCGCACTCTGGAGCCATGGTATGTGGTACTAGCTGCATCAAAAACTTTCAACTACTACAAAATGCTGCAGCACGAGCACTCACTTATGAACATATCTCACCTATCCTTGGCTGTTAAAAGCCGAATAGATTTTAAAAATACTTCTACTAACATACAAAGCCCTTAATGGCCTTGCTCCAGCATATATTAAAGACTTACTTGTTCCCTAC
>JAGFZM010003748.1:0-15920 GCA_017657215.1 Limnothrissa miodon
TGGGAGACTGCACACCCATGGTTTTGGTTCTCAGTGTCCTGGAGCTGCTAGTAGTGGTTGACTCCACCAGCGCCCCCACCAGCTTCTCAGTAGACTGCAGCACAGCATCACCTGCAGCTGCCAGCTCCTTCACGCTGGCGTTCTTCACCACTGCAGGAAGGGTATCTTCTACAATCAACAGTAAGGATTCCACCACCTGCAGGTAAGCAAGCAATAGCAATCAACCAGACACACTTTCACACACAGTTGCTGGGCATTCACGCGTATGTTACAGTTCTAACATAGTTCATGAAACCTAGTTCCTCTGTGTTTCCACTATGTTTGAACAACGAGGTGTTACTGCATTTTTTTTTTCTAATGTGTATATGTGTAATCTTTACATAATAAATTCCCAAAATAAGTGGTTCAACCAAGTAGTGTTGTGTCGTTCATGACCGATTAGTTCAAATAGAACTAATTTTTAATGTGACTTTGGTAGACCTAATTGTCTTGTGGGCTCGATTAGTTCCTCTTTTTTTTGGTATATATACAGTCTGTGAGCGCCACCGACTGGGTAGGATCGATTAGTTCAGTCACACACGCGCATTTGCGCAACGTCCTATAGCTTCTATGTTGGAGTTATTTCCCTGTTTTATTTGTGTCTTTTAGTTTTTCTGAGTTGTTCGTTCATTACGTGACAGCCCTATTACTTTAACCAAGGCAGTTCAGTCGCAGATGCGCATTTGCGCAACGTCCTGTGTTGGAGTTATTGTGTCTTATTTTTTTCCAGAGTCGTTTGTTTATCACATGACAGCCCCATTACTTTAAAGGCCCACTATGCAACATTTTTCATTAAATTAATCCATTTCATACTGTTTAGGATGCTAAAATTAGTCATTACACGGCGAAAGAACGGTGTAGAATGCGCCACCGTGGCCAATAGCGGTAGATACAGCACTTGCAATGTTCAGCAGCGCGGACCGCCTCCAATAGAATGCAGTGCAATACCATGCAATACAGCGGGCTTTAGAGGGAGCTGTGAGAGAGAAAAACAGAATGTTGCTTAGTGCCGGTTTAACCAACGCAGTCCAATCGTTCATATGACACTGGCTCAGTTAGGCTAGTCAAGTATTAACGTAAAATTCAATTTGAGGCTATGTGATCATACTGTGGTGAAATGAATGGACAATGATTGAAGGGAATGTGTGGACACTAATTTTTATTTTAACCATATTACCGGTAATCTGGAGGGGATATGTGGGTGTGAGGTGGGGCTGTCACGTGGTGACCGACCGACTCAAAACAAAAGCGAGAACTTGTCAGATGCTGGGTGCAGGGCAAGCATAGACCAAAGACCCAGGTAAACAATGAATTAATATTTGCTGTTTCTTATAGCATTATACTTTCGTCTTGTTTGTAGTGCAGGGGTCTTCAACCGGGGGTCCGCGACCCCTAGGGGGTCCGCGAAAATATTTCGTCTGAAGCATTTTTTTTCTCTTCCAAAAAATAAAATTAGTCATAGTTAACATAATGTTCAAAAGAAAATTGCTTCATATTCGTTTTTAAATAACACATTGTAGGCCATGAATCATGTGATTTTTTTATCCCTGCGTAACATTTTGCTAACCTATGCCAAAACACATTAGTATTCATAAATGTACAAATACAGGTCACCACTTCAGCCTGAACCTGATGTGACATTGCCTCGCAAATTCCATCCATCCTAGAACAGAGAAGCTCTGTTCCACTCACCAGGTTCAGTGCTCTCACTAGGACCTGGTAGCTGATCAGTTATCTTTAATTCTTCGTCCCACTAAAATAAAAAAATGTGACCCTTGTGATCTTTTTTTTATTAGAGTTGGATCATCGCGATTAAAAAACACTTCCCCCCCCCCCCCCCCGTGCGTTTAAGTTAAATAGCTTCGGATTCAGCAAACTCGTTCTTTTCATTCCGGGAGATAAATTACGTTTGATTCGTCTGTTCAGTGTCGGGACTGATGAACCCTGAACTTTGCGGGGTATTTGTTCAATGTGATGTTTTGCTTTGTTGTTTTTTTTATGAGAGTCTGCGGTCTTTGTACTTCAAGGCGTTCTGCGCGAATTCATTCATCCAACGTTCCATCACAATAAAACGATAACGATAATCTCATGTTTCCTTCTGAAAGACGAAGTTATATTTACACAAGAGGAAGAGGCTTTCTGTCTGTATCAGTTTGAGCTAATGAAGCTTTGCCTGAATTTAGCTGAATATATCCAGCTAGTTAACCCTTGTGACATTCATTCTGTTATAGGGCGAATTTATGCAACTATGTAAAGAAACGAGGTGTTACCCCCGTTAATAATAATGCCTGTTTAGAATGTGTGCGTGTGCGTGCGTGCATGTAGGCACTCATAACTGACGGTCCAAATGACGGCAGGATTTGAGGTGGGCCAGGTGGGTAAGATAGCTGTCAAAACGTTTCTTTTCTCAACAAGTAATGCCTGTGAATGGGGCGATGACGTATTTTGACAGTTGAGTAACGTGTGCGAAGTCGTATCCATAATATTGAGAGGCGTATTGAAATTTTGGTTTCGTACTTGTAATTTTTGAATTCGTATTTTTTATGCATGACTGAACTCATTTGAGAACTCACAAATGTTTATTTTACGCAAAACTAAATACGCACGTGTATCAAATATGGACACAAAAATTTTGACAGCAATCTTACTCCATAGGTGTGGGGGTCCGTGCTCAGTCTCTCTCACAGCCAAGGGGTCCTTGAGCTGAAAAAGGTTGAAGACCCCTGTTGTAGTGTGATCAACATTTGTGTAAGCAGTAGATGTGTTTGGGAGGTAAGCCTAACATTTTAATTTAGCTCAAATGAATGAAGAACTAATGTGGAGACTGCATAGGTTTGGCTAATGGGGCTGTCACATATTTTTATAAAGTGAACGAAATGAACGAGAGGACTCGAAAAAAAGTTTAGTTCACTTTGATGACCAAGACACACACGAACTTGTCAGTTAGGTGAATGGCTTTTCCCTACACTACAACCTACCAATAATCGTATCTACTAATGCTGAAAAAAAAAAATCACTGTAACACACTGTAAGGGTCCATGTACACATGACGCCTTTTTCTGAGCGGCAGCTGTTTTTTTTTTAAGCTATTTCAATGAGAACCGAGCATAGCCGCATGGAGAAAAGGCGGCTAGCGTTTGTATTTTCGAGCGCTCCAGCATTTGTTTTTTCGAGCGCTCCACTTGAATTTGGGCGGCCTTATCAATCGCCTTCAAGTTAAAAATCATTACGGATACTAACGTATACTCGGTTCTCTGAGAGAGAAGCCGAAACGTACGAATGGATGATGCCTATCATCTCCTACTTTTTCTGAAGTCAATTTTAACCAACCCTTTGAAAAAAGGGCAGTAAGCGCTCTGACGCGCGCAGGCAACTACTTAGACAGCCCTGCGTGACGTCAGAAAGTCTATATATTGACTGCGCTTACGCTTCAGGTCCTCTTTGCCAAGCTCGCCAGCGTCGGCGACTTGAGGCCCAAAGCGTACGTTTCGGCTTCTCACTCAGAGAACCGAGGATACGTTAGTATCCGTAACGTTCTCTTTCGTTTCGAAGCTGAAACGTACGAATGGATCACTACAACGAAGCCTCAAGAGCCCTACACCGAGGAGCCCGAGGTGGGAAGACCCATGGGACCGCCGCCAGGCCCAAAGAGAACACTCTCTGCTACCCCCGGTCTGGTGACGTCCAACGCGTAAAAACGCGCGAAGGTGTTGCCTGAGGCCCACGAAGCGCTCAGACAGATATCCTGCATAGGGGCGCCTTTCCAGAAGGCCCAAGAAGCCGCCACTCCACAGGTGGAGTGCGCCCTGACATGAGCAGGCGGAGGAACACCCGCCGCCTCATATGCCAGACGTATGGCCTCAGTAAGCCAATGCGACATGCGTTGGGTAGACAAGGCCTGACCCTTGGCACGCTCGCCATGGCAGACGAACAACTGGTTCGTCTTCCTGATGCTCTTCGTACGCGTCAAATAGGCACGAAGCGCTCTGACCGGGCACAGAGTGACGGGCACAGAACCTCCCGTCTCAGGAAGGGCTGAGAGCTCAATGACCCTCGAACGAGGGTCAGTCGACAGCACTTTAGGGCGAGAAAAGGGATTTGGTCGCAGCGTTACCCGCACGCCATCTTGCGTGAATTCAAGACAGTCAGGACTGACTGACAGAGCAGTCAGATCGCTAACGCGCTTCACCGAGACCAGAGCAAGCAGAAGCGCAGTCTTAAGGGAAAGCATCTTTAGACTGGCACTCGACAGAGGGTCAAAGGGCGTAAGAGCCAGTCCGCGCAGGACAGTGGCCAGGTCCCAAGTAGGGACCGAACGTGTGGAAGAGGGGCGAAGCCGCCTGACGCCCTTCATGAAGCGCGACGCAAGGGGGTGAGCGCATGGGGAAACGCCAGCATAGCCAACATGGCATGCTGAAATAGCTGCGAGGTACACCTTCAGAGTAGAGGGTGTACGACCCTGATCAAACAGGTGTTGCAGAAAAGCAAGTACCTCGCCAATAGGGCAGACTAGAGGATCACAGCCTCTGTCTCTGCACCACGTGCTGAACACGCACCACTTTAGTGTATACAACGACCTAGTGAACGTAGCTCTAGCAGCCTGAACAGTCTCTATGACTGTGTCTGACAGGCCGCTCTCTAGGAGACGTGCCCGTTCAGGGGCCAAGCCGTCAGTCTCCACGCTTCCGGCTTGGGGTGCCACAGCGACCCGTGAGCCTGAGATAGGAGATCCCTCCTCAGAGGGAGGGTCCAAGGCTGGCCGTCCAGCAGTGAGACCAGATCTGAGAACCAGCTCTGAGATGGCCAATTGGGGGCGATCAGAATCACCCTGTGAGCCCCCGCTCTGATCCTGGCCAACACCTGACGCATCAGAGGAAGGGGGGGAAAAGCGTAGAGTAGACCTCGCGGCCACGGATGTGCCAGCGCGTCCGACCCTAGCGGCGCATCTCGCTCCAGCGAAAACCACGCTGGACAGTGAGCGTTCTCGCTCGAGACGAAAAGATCGACTCGTGCCCGCCCGAAGCGGGACCAGAGGCTGTGCACCACGGCTGGGCAGAGGCGCCAGTCGGTTGCACGCGGAACACCCCTGGAGAGGAGGTCCGCGCCTGTGTTGTGCACACCGGGCAAGTGCGACGCCCTGATCGACAGGAAGTGGCGGGAGGCCCAGGTGAGCAGCTTGTACGCCAGGCAAAACAGATCCGGAGAGCGCGTGCCACCCTGACGATTGATATTAGCCACTACAGTGGTGTTGTCCGTACGCACCAGAATGTGTTCTCCTCCGAGAACAGGGAGAAACTCTTTCAAAGCGCAAAAGACAGCTAGGAGCTCTAACACATTGATGTGTAGCCTCCTGGAGGCTGCGCCCCATGTCCCTCTGGCGGGGCGACCGCAGCAAACGGCGCCCCAGCCGCTCTTGGACGCATTGGTGGTCACCGTCATGCGTCTGGCTACAGTGCCAAGGGCGCCGCCTCTGGTGAAGGACAACGGCCTGCGCCAATGCGCGAGGGCTAGCCACATGCGTCTGGATACTAAGATCCGACAGGCGAGGTTCGACCTGGAGGACACACCTAGTTCCGCTAAGGCGAGCTGCAGCGGGCGTAAGTGTAAAAGGCCGAGTGGGACAGCGCCACCCGCGGCGCACAGGAGGCCCGTCAGTCTGAGACACAGCCTGGCCGAAACGCAGGCACCCAGTCTGAAGTGGCATAGACACGCCCTGACGTCCTGTAGTCTCTTCGAAGTGAGCATCGCTCTCATTGAGTGTGAGTTCAGTCTCACGCCCAAGAACTCGACCTCCTGAGAGGGAGAGAGCATGCACTTGCTTAGGTTTACTAAGAAGCCCAGATCGTGCAGGTGACGCAAAACAGTGTGAACCTGTGACGTTAGGAGCTGTCTGGAACCCGCCAGCAGCATCCAGTCGTCCAAGTAATTGAGGAGTCTGATACCCTGAGCGCGTAGAGGAGCAATCGCCACCTCCACACACTTGGTGAAGCACCGAGGGACCGAAAGGGAGGGCTCGAAGGCAAAGCGTAGAAAACGCCTGTGCCTCCGGACTATACCTATGTGGAAATAGGCGTCCTGAAGGTCTATGGTGACCATGTAATCCCCCTGGCGGACTGACTCCGCCACCATACGCCCCGTGAGCATGCGAATGGTGAGAGGTTTGAGCGAAGCATTGAGCGCTCTGAGATCTAGAATAGGGCGAAAAGCGCCCGACTTCTTGGGCACAAGGAAGTACGTACTGTAACGAACTGCATGTGCGAGCGTCGGATCTACGCGCTGAATAGCGCCCTTTCTCAAGAGATCGCGAAGCTCTTGTCTGAGAGCAGGGGCCCTGGAGGGGGGCACCACTGACTCCATGACACCTCTGAAGGGCGGGGGTGGCCACCTGAACTGCAGTTGATAGCCCTTCAACACTGTTGAAAGAACCCAATGCGACGTTGTGCACATCGCCCAATTCTGCCTGAGCAGAGAGGCGGAATGAGGAGGCAGCAAGGACAAACGAAGTGCTATGCTGCCCCCGAGTGGCACTAAGGGAGCCAAGGTCAAAGGCTGAGGCTGTCTGCAAAGCTGAAGAGCGTTCGACTGACAGGGTAGAGACCCGACGTAACGTGGGGGCTGAGGGAAAGCCAACCATGTGTGAGACCCCTGGGCGCTCACGCGTTGTTGGCGAGCCACGCATCTCACTCGCGACGCCCCGTGGGGCGGTCGACCTGGAGCGCGCGTCAGCGATGTCCGTGGTCGGTGAGCTGCGCACTTCACCCGCGACGCCCCGTGGGGCGGCCGACCTGGAGCGCGCGTCAGCGACGTCCTTGAAGAGGGGGGAGAAGTTTCCCGTCCGCCCGATGGCAGAAGTGTCAGACTGAACAGACAGCTCTGCCCGTACCTGGGCGATAAATCGGCCGACAGAAGCGGCGAGAGAGGCTGGGGAGGGCTTCTCGACCGTGAACGACTCCGACGCGTCGCACGCCCACTGCTCGGAGGCGAGTGAGACAGAGGACGCGGGGGCCGTGAAGTTAGTAGAGGCCTCGGCGCCACCTGGGCGCCGTCGAGACGTGACGTCACGCAAGGCGCATAGCGCACGGCGTGCGTAAGCTGAATGCGCGGTGGAGACCGAATCGGTGCCCCAGTGCGCGACCGCGCTGACAGAACAGAGAGCGTCCTCCGGCCGGGGCCGGGGCTCATTGTCAAACATTGCCCCAGAGGGGCGAGAGTGTGTGTGCGGGGTGCTTGTGAACAAGGCAAACTCAGCGCCCCCTGAGCGGGTGAGATCAGAGAGGACCGCCGAAGCGGGGGGGAACGCTCCGAGCTGGGGACTGCAGAGCGGGGACCCGTGCCTTTTTGAGCACACAGAGGCATAGCAGTCAATGGATAGGGGTCGCATGACATGTTCTGCCGCACACACGCGATCGTATCAGGATCGCTGTGGCCTCTTGCGCCGTTCCTGGCTGGTTGAACTCGTGGCGGGGGCCGCGCGTCCGCGTGAGCGAGAGCGCTGCCAAGGAGGTTGTCACCCGGTAGCCGGCGGTGGCGCGGCTTTGGGTGCGTCCGCCTTTTTCTTCTGCTGCGTCCGTTGAGGCGCGCGAGCACGCGTCTGAGGCGCAGCCGGAGTGGCTGGTTGAGGCGGGGCACGCTTAGGAAGCACGGGTTGCAGGGCCTGAGCCGCCGACTTCGTCTTCCCTAAGCGATCACGCTGGAGTTCCGGCGCCTGGCCAAACAGAGCATCAGCGGAGATGGGAGCGTTCATCAGATGTCTCTTCTCCTTCTCTGGCATGGACGAGAGATTCAGCCAGAGGTGCCTGTCGATGACGACCAAAGAGCCAAGGGAGCGCCCGTCGGCTTTAATGGCCGCCCTGATGGCCAGTGAGGTGAGAGCGGTAGCTCTGCGCAGCTGATGGAGAGTAAGGTCCGACGACTGCGCTGAGAGATCCGCTACCAGTTCCTCAGACAGAGAGGAGAGGAGAAAGGCGGTATTCAACGCCCTTATCGCCTGGCCTGTACAAATAAAGGCCTTTGAAACTAGCTTCTCCGTGCGCTGACACTGAAACGCCCTCCCGGACAGCACTGAGGCGGGGGCAGGCCCAGCCTGCTAGCCGCCTGTGTAGCCAAGGAAGCTGGCTCGGAAGCTAACTGGGCGGCGTGGGTCTTCTGGACCGGTGGCAAATCTTCCACGGTGGCGCATCCCTTAGCGGAGAGGAAGGAAGCGAGCTCCTCCTCGTCCACAGCCTCGATAACCGAGTTGTCAGAATCATCGACCTGGAGCGGCGAAGTAGCCGCGCGGGCAAAGGCAGCGCCGATGGAGCCAGGTGGGCCGCGGTTAGCTGACTAGCTGGTAGCTGACTAGCCGCTGAGAAGTTAACCGATGGCCGAGTAGCCACTGAAGACCGGCCGATTAGCCCATCCGGGTGCGAGGATGCCGGGGGAAAATCGATAAACTGGCGGACGGGAAGAGCACTGACGCCAACGGGGGTAGAAGCCGCCCCTGGACTACCAGTGGAACCCACGAAAAATGCCGCTCTGTTGGCAATAGCCGCAGGGGAGAGGCCGCAAGCCGAGCAGAGATCTGGCTGCGAGAAGGGTAACATAGCATGCTCACTCCCCATGCAGATGAAACACACAGCATGGCATGGGACGATCACAGTCGGTACAACGACGAGTAGCCATCTTGCGTCTCGAGGTACCAGAAGTTAGGTACCGGCGTGAGCACTTGGAGCAAGACGGAAAATCCCTCGGAGAGCTTTGAGAAAAGCTTATGTGGTGGGCTTTCAAAAAAGCCGTTGGTTTTAGAAATATTTGCGGAAGCAAACGAAAAGCGACTCAGAAACACACACAGTAGGCGAGGTGAAAGAGGCAAAGAGGACCTGAAGCGTAAGCGCAGTCATTATATAGACTCTCTGACGTCACGCAGGGCTGTCTAAGTAGTTGCCCTTTTTTCAAAGGGTTGGTTAAAATTGACTTCAGAAAAAGTAGGAGATGATAGGCATCATCCATTCGTACGTTTCGGCTTCGAAACGAAAGAGAACTGTGAACTTTTCAGAAAAGCGCTGCAACGTCACCGCTGCCTTTTTTTCAGAAGGCCAATAAGCTACAGAAAGAAATCATCACCTTGACGACGACGAACATGGAGAAGTAGCTTTGTCGGTTAGTCTCATGTACCAATATTCTTATTTTTGTAAGTTGACAGTGCAGTTTATTGTCCAAACTAAATAACAGCACAAGATCCCTCAGGTTTGTAAACACCACACAGCAGAAAATGTAATAAATAAAATAATAAAAAGAGGAACAAGCTTGTTTCACTTTCATCGAGAAGGACTTATTTCTGTATTGGCACAAATGATTGAGTCCTGCAGAAATGAATCTTAACCTACAATTAGAAAACAAACATCCAGGAATGCTGAGCCTACCTTGTGTTGTAATGTACAAAGTAATAATGACATTATCAGGCATAACTCACGTATGGCTGCAAAACAACGTCATTTGTCAGATTCTTGATAAGACTGTTCAGATTTTGAAAGCTTGCGCTGGGTGAGGTTTCCTGTTGGAAGAAACATGAATATAGGCTTATAAATGGTAGAGGAATGTTTGTGATCAGTGTCTTAGACACATACTGTACCGTAGAATCAAAGTCAGACAAATACTATGTGTATCCACAGCAACCAGTGGTAGTGACATTAAAGATACTGTGTGAATTCTCCAGATTCCCTATGAAAGGTTGCTATGGTGATCTCCCTACTCTGCGTTTTGGCTGTGCAATGGTCTTTGATTATATCTAAAGTATTTCTACCACATTTAGAAGGCCCATTTTGAGCATTGTGACGCTGGATGACTTGTTTACTTGCGTGTAAGTCATGATGTGTACCTTAATGTTGTCACTGGAAAGGTCTGAAAATTAAAGGAAAACATTGTCTGTTAGAATTAGAAGACCTCAACTGCAAGGTCAGACATCAAGATTTTGATTATTTAATAGTGTCTTTTACATACTGTATCAACAATGTGTATATAATGAGGCACTTAATTGTATTCTTACTTTTGCAAACCAGTGTATTGCCTGCAGTGAGACTGACTATGGTACCATTATGGCAATCACAGCGAGAACCGTCTTTATGGTCAATGCATTTGGATGAATCGGGACAAGCTAATGTAGCACAGGATTGAATCTGTGAAACTGCTTTCAGTAAGAGGTCCACACACACACACACACACACGCGCACACACACACGCGCACACACACACAAAAAAAAAGATAAGAGACATTACAAAGATGTTGTGATCTGGATCTGTTTCTGATCTTTAATTGAAAACATACTTTACACTGTCAACGATTAAAATCATACAATAAAGTGACAGGTTTGGTTTGGAGGAACATCATGTTTTTTGAGTTGCACGTCTGTTATAATTACCACTGATACTGCACTGATGGCGAAGGGCTCACAAGTGTTTTTCTATTATATAATATCTATATTTATTATAGTATATAATATCTATAGCTTTATTATCTGCTTATGAAATGTCTTAGCAATGTTTTGTGTCACCATAGTTAGTCGGCTAAATACTCGAGTAACTGTATGTAAATAGGCAAGATGTGGATGTGTTTAGTCGCATCCTGTACCTGTTTGATTCTAAAATGCACCGGGATAAATGCACCGCATTCATGGTGAAATGCTCTAGAGTGGAGTAGCAGGTGTGGCGCAGGTTGTGTACATAAATGGCATGAGTAGATATCATTCACCGTTTCAGTGGACACCCACTGTCACATGCAACATAACTTAATGGGTAATGGTTGAGCATTTCCCAGGCTTTTACTTTCATGATTCACGCATTAATAATCCAAACCCAGAAACCACACAACTCCAGCATCCATTCTGTGTCCAAAAGTGCTAAATCAAGGTCACTGCTAGGTAACGGTTTAACTCATGGGCCACAGGGAGATGACGTTTGTGAGGACAATGTCCACCTGCTGTGTTTCACCTGCATTTTCTAAGTGGAGTCAAGTGCAATGCAGGAAAAAGTCATCAAATAAATTATACTACTTGTAATACGAAAGTAGGAATCACCACAATAAAAACTTGGAATCACCACAACTAAACCAAAAGTACGGTAACAAAATTGGAGGCAAAAGTGATAAATATGCCCAAAGTGCCACTACAAATGTCCAGTATACTGTAGGTCACTTAGTGTTCACCTTGGCACTGATAGGAGTCTCCAGTGGGTAGGAGGCCCACAGGCATCTGATATCCAGGTTTGCACTCACAGCGTCCATCTCCAACACACTGGGCATTAGGACCACAGGAGGACGGTCCACACGTCTGGTGTCCTGCAGATGAATTCAGAGGGAATGATGAAACCAAAGTGTTTAGGTAATAAGGTTACGGATACTTTTCCCCCAAACATGCAATGGACATAACACAACTTTATTCAATGATAAGAATAACTGACACTGAAAATATGACGATTTGTCCTGCCTCAGCTATTTGTCTCCTTCATCTAATTCAGAATAGCACAATAGTCATTCACAACCATGTCCTTAAAACAACAACAACAACAAAAACTAAATATTATGCCACTGTAAACAGAAAAGGGGGAACTGTATTAATGTACTTTTGTCAGATTTCACATTTTTAAAAAGATTTTACAGAATTTTGCAAAAAGTATTTTTTGTTTTATTGTACTGAGACATTAATTACTGTATAATTGACATAATATAAACATACAGTATTATCTGCTGTATACTGTAAATGTTCATTTATTTAAAGAGCCCATAGAACGCATTTATTGACCATCATAAAATGTTCTTTGAGCCTCAATAATTGTGTATGCAAATTTGTGCGGCTGAAAAAGACCGAGGAGCATTTCTAGGCTGTCTATTCTATGCTCAGAAATGTATACTCATTAAAAATGTTCGTATTTCCCACCCTTTGGACAGTTTCCCGCCCCCTGGCGCTGATTGGCTACTTCATTGTGAGGCCTATTGGCTGTTTTTTCGCTGAAGCAGATTGGCTCCCTAGTTTCATTGATACTCTAACGTTACCGCTAGAACAAATTCAACTACGTGTGACCCCAACTGTAGGCTATACAGACTGTATGCCGATTACAGTTTTATCGCTCCCCTTTTAACATTACCATTTTATTTTATATCGTGCTACGTTTGTGCCTACGCTACAAGCAAGCAGCAGGTCTGTTTCTCAGCAGTAAATCGGTTAACTATCTGTGCTAAATAAGCACGCAATAGGATGTCAGCCTTTATGACAACGTTATGCAGAATTTACCATTTAATATTATCTAGGCTTAGGCTACATTTTAGTTTCAGCACTAATGTCTGAGGTTATGATATCCTATGATAGATGGCGACATGCATCTTTACCGGGAAATTAACGTAGGCTATTACGTTTGTATAGTGAACATTCCAAGTTCACCTAAAACCCTGGTGTTAAAACTTGGTAATGGAAATGCAACACTGGGGCTATATAAGCACAGACCAGGGTGAAGCCTGGGGGAAATGCAACATTAGTATCTGTTGTTATGCTTGCTAGCCTTCCAACACTTTAGTGACCGATTGTGCAGCAACTTTTTTTTTTGCTTCGCAATAACCTGGATATCCAAGTAGCATCAAGGACGCAAACTTAAGGCCATAGAAATACCAGTCTATAATTCTATGGTTATGGCGACCAAAAAACTCTGAATTCTAGCGTGGTTACCTACCGGCAGAATCGGTTGTGGTTGGAGAATATTTGAAATAGATCCTGGTTTCAGGCATAGTGTTTGTGAGAAGCCGGATTGATACAGTCCGAGGTTGGCAAAACAATCTGGGGTGAAATGA
Organism: Limnothrissa miodon; assembly: GCA_017657215.1. Classification (NCBI taxonomy): domain Eukaryota; kingdom Metazoa; phylum Chordata; class Actinopteri; order Clupeiformes; family Clupeidae; genus Limnothrissa; species Limnothrissa miodon. The sequence goes on from JAGFZM010003748.1 coordinate 12,854, forward strand.
CAAGAGCAAACAACCAATCTTGTGGTTGTAGATAAAAATCAAGTACTCCCATTGAATGAGAGGTTCTTGAGGAAGATTTCCGGACAACCCCAGCCCAGTACATCCTGGAACGTTACACACGCGTGCTGACATTTTTTTCGTATGTTGTCCAGTTAAACAGAAATTCAACATGCACTTATTTCAAAGACAGATTCAACATGCATACTTATTTTTCTTAGAGCCGTTAGCCGTTCTCTATGTTAGCTAGCTATTACAGTGCGTTTATAGCCTACCGCCGAAGCAACAGGGGGCTGGACAAGAGACTGTTCCAAATAATTTTGATTGGACCAAAATTTCTAGAGCTAGAACTCTTTGGATTGGACAATGTAATGGAGGAGGTGTAGCTTTGCACTGTCTACGTACACCAAGCACTAGTTTCAGATTGTTTTTTTTTCAGCCTGGCAAATTCTAGCCTGAAATTTACATCTAGAAGGAGGCGGAAGATAGTGTTGGGAGTTTCGGTATGGTCCGTTGGATACCTTAAGCTACCTAAATTCAACAATAACAAGGTAAATGTGGTTTTGCATTCTATGGGCTCTTTAAACTGAATTGCACTGAAATAGTAACACGTTTGCCACTTTTCCCACTGTGTGATGATATGATCAATTTAGAAAGCTAACATTGTCAACAACTTTGACTTCTATAACAACCTTATTATGCACATTTTCACAGCCTGCTACTGCCAAACGTTGTTGTTACTTCTTTCTTTGACATTATGCTGGGACTGTCACTTTCAGTGCCATGTAGTCCCACTGGAAGTGGGCTCGCAAGGTGTCAGTGACCAGCAGATTTGTGTATATTTAAAGCAGACCAAGGAGTTTTGAAAATCACACCCTGTACAGACTGGAACGGAAGCTTGCCATAAGGCAAGTCAGTTGTTGTTTTAATTGAACTACAAATCGTTACCCAATTGGGCAAACTTGTTTAGTGCCATTAATGCCAATAGAGGGCCGCAGAACAAATGAAGCAAGTATCGTTCACGTTGTTACAAGTTGATAGACCACCGAAACAATTTTGAAAACATTATTTTAAGGTTTTAAAAAGTCTTTGGTGCTCCTTTAAGCCCTGAAATAATTAATAGTTGACACTCAGTCAACTGATCAGTGGTTCATTATTAAATAAATTACAGTAAAAGTACAAGAAATCTAAGCGCTGTGGGACTGGCAGACATCAAAAGAAGACATCTGTGCAGTTCAAAAGCTGGGCAGTTTCAGTATACTGTGATACTAGTAAATCTTGCAACTTATATGAAAGCTAAAAAGAACATTCTGTTTGCAAAAAAGACAGATGTTATGCTTCCCTGAAAATGAATCAATTTAACATTAAGCTTAATTACTTCTTATCTTTATGTGATGGTTACTCAGTGATTCAGTAAAGTGCTGTGGGTCAGGCACTAATAAATTGAGGGCATGGACCAAGCAATCATCCAGTTCTATCCACCATTGGCTCATGGTTTAGGCAATTCTGTTTAAAATTGACTTACTTTTTGAATTTAGCCTGATTTCTCTGTTCATTTTTTATTCTCTGTGTTAACTGGATAACAACACACCTTCATGCCTGTTATCCATAAGTAATGTTCAAGGTCTTTAAATACTCCACCATTTAAATACTCACGTGTGACATAACTGGATGACGCCTGTGGAGAAAGATTATACAAGTAGAATCCTCCTGGACACATGAACCTGTCTGTCCGAAATTGCCCAGTACATCCTCCTGAGGACCAGTAACAAAGTGTTACATTACTGTTTTGGGTCCAGTCACTACACTGTACAATGGGCTTCAATGAGCCTCCACCAACAGCAGTGCTGGAGCAGTTATCATACAGAACATCCCCTCCAATGCCAGTGAAGCGATACCATCCCCCGCCTAAAGAGCTGTCATTCTTTGGCCATCCAGGAAAACTTGTAGAGCTGAATCCAACATTACGCCACGGATCAGACAGGTTGGTATATGATGGGCAACCTGGAAAATCAAGATAGTATAATACGGCTTTCATTAAGCAGGAATTAACTATTTCATCACACTCATCTTTACCACATGCTTTCCATGGGCTTATGCAAGAATTTGACAATGCAACACACTGTTTATTTTAATTCATTTTGTTGGTTTGTTTAATTTTCTGTTCTCATCTTTGGTTAGAATAACAGCTATTTATATTGCATGTGAGGACATTTATTGTTGTTTTCTTGATATATTCATATATACCTCTTTATATATTATATACTGTATATATGTATGTGTATATATATATATATATATATATATATATATATATATCAATCCATATATATATCAGGTTTCATTCCATATATCAAGTTTCATTCAATATTTCCTGTTCGGCCTTCCATAATTTATATATATATATATATATATATAAATAACACACAGTGCTAATTTGAAAATGCAGCACTCAGGTGTGCTATAAAAGGCAGCAGGTGAGTTCACCTGTATTCATCAAAAATGGAAGGAGCTAGAAGAAGAGTGAGAATGAGAGGGCACAAAGAGGAGAAGAAGGAGGTAGAAGAAGAGGAGAAGGAGGTAGACGAAGAAGCCCAGGTAGAGGAAGAGGAGAAGAAGGAGATAGAGTAAGATGCCTAGGTAGAGGAAGAGGTAGAGAAGGACTTGAAGAGTTGATAGAACCTGAACAAAGAAGATGAGGAACAATTTGTTTCACTGATTTCATTATTGGTTGATTACTGTAACTGATTATGGTAAGACATTTCTTGAATTGAAATAAATACTTATATAATAATAATAAATATTGAGTCTGCAGCATCAGTGTTGTGCAGTGCTTGCTTGGTAAGTTTATAGTAGGCCTATAAACTAATCATGAAGAATGTTGTGGGTTTGTCACTATTTTTTGTAATCGAAATGATCCCTTCAATAACAATGTCTGCCCAAAAATCTAGCACATGCTATTTCCTAAAATTAGTTTTTTACAAATGTGTTTTTTATTTATCACAGCAGTGTGAAACTGTCTGCAATAGTGTCCGATCATTGAGGACTGTGTTGGTTAAATGAAAACTAA
>JAGFZM010003749.1:0-15929 GCA_017657215.1 Limnothrissa miodon
TGGGAGACTGCACACCCATGGTTTTGGTTCTCAGTGTCCTGGAGCTGTTAGTAGTGGTTGACTCCACCAGCGCCCCCACCAGCTTCTCAGTAGACTGCAGCACAGCATCACCTGCAGCTGCCAGCTCCTTCACGCTGGCGTTCTTCACCACTGCAGGAAGGGTATCTTCTACAATCACCAGTAAGGATTCCACCACCTGCAGGTAAGCAAGCAATAGCAATCAACCAGACACACTTTCACACACAGTTGCTGGGCATTCACGCGTATGTTACAGTTCTAACATAGTTCATGAAACCTAGTTCCTCTGTGTTTCCACTATGTTTGAACAACGAGGTGTTACTGCATTTTTTTTTTCTAATGTGTATATGTGTAATCTTTACATAATAAATTCCCAAAATAAGTGGTTCAACCAAGTAGTGTTGTGTCGTTCATGACCGATTAGTTCAAATAGAACTAATTTTTAATGTGACTTTGGTAGACCTAATTGTCTTGTGGGCTCGATTAGTTCCTCTTTTTTTTGGTATATATACAGTCTGTGAGCGCCACCGACTGGGTAGGATCGATTAGTTCAGTCACACACGCGCATTTGCGCAACGTCCTATAGCTTCTATGTTGGAGTTATTTCCCTGTTTTATTTGTGTCTTTTAGTTTTTCTGAGTTGTTCGTTCATTACGTGACAGCCCTATTACTTTAACCAAGGCAGTTCAGTCGCAGATGCGCATTTGCGCAACGTCCTGTGTTGGAGTTATTGTGTCTTTTATTTTTTTCCAGAGTCGTTTGTTTATCACATGACAGCCCCATTACTTTAAAGGCCCACTATGCAACATTTTTCATTAAATTAATCCATTTCATACTGTTTAGGATGCTAAAATTAGTCATTACACGGCGAAAGAACGGTGTAGAATGCGCCACCGTGGCCAATAGCGGTAGATACAGCACTTGCAATGTTCAGCAGCGCGGACCGCCTCCAATAGAATGCAGTGCAATACCATGCAATACAGCGGGCTTTAGAGGGAGCTGTGAGAGAGAAAAACAGAATGTTGCTTAGTGCCGGTTTAACCAACGCAGTCCAATCGTTCATATGACACTGGCTCAGTTAGGCTAGTCAAGTATTAACGTAAAATTCAATTTGAGGCTATGTGATCATACTGTGGTGAAATGAATGGACAATGATTGAAGGGAATGTGTGGACACTAATTTTTATTTTAACCATATTACCGGTAATCTGGAGGGGATATGTGGGTGTGAGGTGGGGCTGTCACGTGGTGACCGACCGACTCAAAACAAAAGCGAGAACTTGTCAGATGCTGGGTGCAGGGCAAGCATAGACCAAAGACCCAGGTAAACAATGAATTAATATTTGCTGTTTCTTATAGCATTATACTTTCGTCTTGTTTGTAGTGCAGGGGTCTTCAACCGGGGGTCCGCGACCCCTAGGGGGTCCGCGAAAATATTTCGTCTGAAGCATTTTTTTTCTCTTCCAAAAAATAAAATTAGTCATAGTTAACATAATGTTCAAAAGAAAATTGCTTCATATTCGTTTTTAAATAACACATTGTAGGCCATGAATCATGTGATTTTTTTATCCCTGCGTAACATTTTGCTAACCTATGCCAAAACACATTAGTATTCATAAATGTACAAATACAGGTCACCACTTCAGCCTGAACCTGATGTGACATTGCCTCGCAAATTCCATCCATCCTAGAACAGAGAAGCTCTGTTCCACTCACCAGGTTCAGTGCTCTCACTAGGACCTGGTAGCTGATCAGTTATCTTTAATTCTTCGTCCCACTAAAATAAAAAAATGTGACCCTTGTGATCTTTTTTTTATTAGAGTTGGATCATCGCGATTAAAAAACACTTCCCCCCCCCCCCCCCCGTGCGTTTAAGTTAAATAGCTTCGGATTCAGCAAACTCGTTCTTTTCATTCCGGGAGATAAATTACGTTTGATTCGTCTGTTCAGTGTCGGGACTGATGAACCCTGAACTTTGCGGGGTATTTGTTCAATGTGATGTTTTGCTTTGTTGTTTTTTTTATGAGAGTCTGCGGTCTTTGTACTTCAAGGCGTTCTGCGCGAATTCATTCATCCAACGTTCCATCACAATAAAACGATAACGATAATCTCATGTTTCCTTCTGAAAGACGAAGTTATATTTACACAAGAGGAAGAGGCTTTCTGTCTGTATCAGTTTGAGCTAATGAAGCTTTGCCTGAATTTAGCTGAATATATCCAGCTAGTTAACCCTTGTGACATTCATTCTGTTATAGGGCGAATTTATGCAACTATGTAAAGAAACGAGGTGTTACCCCCGTTAATAATAATGCCTGTTTAGAATGTGTGCGTGTGCGTGCGTGCATGTAGGCACTCATAACTGACGGTCCAAATGACGGCAGGATTTGAGGTGGGCCAGGTGGGTAAGATAGCTGTCAAAACGTTTCTTTTCTCAACAAGTAATGCCTGTGAATGGGGCGATGACGTATTTTGACAGTTGAGTAACGTGTGCGAAGTCGTATCCATAATATTGAGAGGCGTATTGAAATTTTGGTTTCGTACTTGTAATTTTTGAATTCGTATTTTTTATGCATGACTGAACTCATTTGAGAACTCACAAATGTTTATTTTACGCAAAACTAAATACGCACGTGTATCAAATATGGACACAAAAATTTTGACAGCAATCTTACTCCATAGGTGTGGGGGTCCGTGCTCAGTCTCTCTCACAGCCAAGGGGTCCTTGAGCTGAAAAAGGTTGAAGACCCCTGTTGTAGTGTGATCAACATTTGTGTAAGCAGTAGATGTGTTTGGGAGGTAAGCCTAACATTTTAATTTAGCTCAAATGAATGAAGAACTAATGTGGAGACTGCATAGGTTTGGCTAATGGGGCTGTCACATATTTTTATAAAGTGAACGAAATGAACGAGAGGACTCGAAAAAAAGTTTAGTTCACTTTGATGACCAAGACACACACGAACTTGTCAGTTAGGTGAATGGCTTTTCCCTACACTACAACCTACCAATAATCGTATCTACTAATGCTGAAAAAAAAAAATCACTGTAACACACTGTAAGGGTCCATGTACACATGACGCCTTTTTCTGAGCGGCAGCTGTTTTTTTTTTAAGCTATTTCAATGAGAACCGAGCATAGCCGCATGGAGAAAAGGCGGCTAGCGTTTGTATTTTCGAGCGCTCCAGCATTTGTTTTTTCGAGCGCTCCACTTGAATTTGGGCGGCCTTATCAATCGCCTTCAAGTTAAAAATCATTACGGATACTAACGTATACTCGGTTCTCTGAGTGAGAAGCCGAAACGTACGAATGGATGATGCCTATCATCTCCTACTTTTTCTGAAGTCAATTTTAACCAACCCTTTGAAAAAAGGGCAGTAAGCGCTCTGACGCGCGCAGGCAACTACTTAGACAGCCCTGCGTGACGTCAGAAAGTCTATATATTGACTGCGCTTACGCTTCAGGTCCTCTTTGCCAAGCTCGCCAGCGTCGGCGACTTGAGGCCCAAAGCGTACGTTTCGGCTTCTCACTCAGAGAACCGAGGATACGTTAGTATCCGTAACGTTCTCTTTCGTTTCGAAGCTGAAACGTACGAATGGATCACTACAACGAAGCCTCAAGAGCCCTACACCGAGGAGCCCGAGGTGGGAAGACCCATGGGACCGCCGCCAGGCCCAAAGAGAACACTCTCTGCTACCCCCGGTCTGGTGACGTCCAACGCGTAAAAACGCGCGAAGGTGTTGCCTGAGGCCCACGAAGCGCTCAGACAGATATCCTGCATAGGGGCGCCTTTCCAGAAGGCCCAAGAAGCCGCCACTCCACAGGTGGAGTGCGCCCTGACATGAGCAGGCGGAGGAACACCCGCCGCCTCATATGCCAGACGTATGGCCTCAGTAAGCCAATGCGACATGCGTTGGGTAGACAAGGCCTGACCCTTGGCACGCTCGCCATGGCAGACGAACAACTGGTTCGTCTTCCTGATGCTCTTCGTACGCGTCAAATAGGCACGAAGCGCTCTGACCGGGCACAGAGTGACGGGCACAGAACCTCCCGTCTCAGGAAGGGCTGAGAGCTCAATGACCCTCGAACGAGGGTCAGTCGACAGCACTTTAGGGCGAGAAAAGGGATTTGGTCGCAGCGTTACCCGCACGCCATCTTGCGTGAATTCAAGACAGTCAGGACTGACTGACAGAGCAGTCAGATCGCTAACGCGCTTCACCGAGACCAGAGCAAGCAGAAGCGCAGTCTTAAGGGAAAGCATCTTTAGACTGGCACTCGACAGAGGGTCAAAGGGCGTAAGAGCCAGTCCGCGCAGGACAGTGGCCAGGTCCCAAGTAGGGACCGAACGTGTGGAAGAGGGGCGAAGCCGCCTGACGCCCTTCATGAAGCGCGACGCAAGGGGGTGAGCGCATGGGGAAACGCCAGCATAGCCAACATGGCATGCTGAAATAGCTGCGAGGTACACCTTCAGAGTAGAGGGTGTACGACCCTGATCAAACAGGTGTTGCAGAAAAGCAAGTACCTCGCCAATAGGGCAGACTAGAGGATCACAGCCTCTGTCTCTGCACCACGTGCTGAACACGCACCACTTTAGTGTATACAACGACCTAGTGAACGTAGCTCTAGCAGCCTGAACAGTCTCTATGACTGTGTCTGACAGGCCGCTCTCTAGGAGACGTGCCCGTTCAGGGGCCAAGCCGTCAGTCTCCACGCTTCCGGCTTGGGGTGCCACAGCGACCCGTGAGCCTGAGATAGGAGATCCCTCCTCAGAGGGAGGGTCCAAGGCTGGCCGTCCAGCAGTGAGACCAGATCTGAGAACCAGCTCTGAGATGGCCAATTGGGGGCGATCAGAATCACCCTGTGAGCCCCCGCTCTGATCCTGGCCAACACCTGACGCATCAGAGGAAGGGGGGGAAAAGCGTAGAGTAGACCTCGCGGCCACGGATGTGCCAGCGCGTCCGACCCTAGCGGCGCATCTCGCTCCAGCGAAAACCACGCTGGACAGTGAGCGTTCTCGCTCGAGACGAAAAGATCGACTCGTGCCCGCCCGAAGCGGGACCAGAGGCTGTGCACCACGGCTGGGCAGAGGCGCCAGTCGGTTGCACGCGGAACACCCCTGGAGAGGAGGTCCGCGCCTGTGTTGTGCACACCGGGCAAGTGCGACGCCCTGATCGACAGGAAGTGGCGGGAGGCCCAGGTGAGCAGCTTGTACGCCAGGCAAAACAGATCCGGAGAGCGCGTGCCACCCTGACGATTGATATTAGCCACTACAGTGGTGTTGTCCGTACGCACCAGAATGTGTTCTCCTCCGAGAACAGGGAGAAACTCTTTCAAAGCGCAAAAGACAGCTAGGAGCTCTAACACATTGATGTGTAGCCTCCTGGAGGCTGCGCCCCATGTCCCTCTGGCGGGGCGACCGCAGCAAACGGCGCCCCAGCCGCTCTTGGACGCATTGGTGGTCACCGTCATGCGTCTGGCTACAGTGCCAAGGGCGCCGCCTCTGGTGAAGGACAACGGCCTGCGCCAATGCGCGAGGGCTAGCCACATGCGTCTGGATACTAAGATCCGACAGGCGAGGTTCGACCTGGAGGACACACCTAGTTCCGCTAAGGCGAGCTGCAGCGGGCGTAAGTGTAAAAGGCCGAGTGGGACAGCGCCACCCGCGGCGCACAGGAGGCCCGTCAGTCTGAGACACAGCCTGGCCGAAACGCAGGCACCCAGTCTGAAGTGGCATAGACACGCCCTGACGTCCTGTAGTCTCTTCGAAGTGAGCATCGCTCTCATTGAGTGTGAGTTCAGTCTCACGCCCAAGAACTCGACCTCCTGAGAGGGAGAGAGCATGCACTTGCTTAGGTTTACTAAGAAGCCCAGATCGTGCAGGTGACGCAAAACAGTGTGAACCTGTGACGTTAGGAGCTGTCTGGAACCCGCCAGCAGCATCCAGTCGTCCAAGTAATTGAGGAGTCTGATACCCTGAGCGCGTAGAGGAGCAATCGCCACCTCCACACACTTGGTGAAGCACCGAGGGACCGAAAGGGAGGCTGTGTACTCGTAAGCTCTGCCCTCAAAGGCAAAGCGTAGAAAACGCCTGTGCCTCCGGACTATACCTATGTGGAAATAGGCGTCCTGAAGGTCTATGGTGACCATGTAATCCCCCTGGCGGACTGACTCCGCCACCATACGCCCCGTGAGCATGCGAATGGTGAGAGGTTTGAGCGAAGCATTGAGCGCTCTGAGATCTAGAATAGGGCGAAAAGCGCCCGACTTCTTGGGCACAAGGAAGTACGTACTGTAACGAACTGCGTGTGCGAGCGTCGGATCTACGCGCTGAATAGCGCCCTTTCTCAAGAGATCGCGAAGCTCTTGTCTGAGAGCAGGGGCCCTGGAGGGGGGCACCACTGACTCCATGACACCTCTGAAGGGCGGGGGTGGCCACCTGAACTGCAGTTGATAGCCCTTCAACAACCCAATGCGACGTTGTGCACATCGCCCAATTCTGCCTGAGCAGAGAGGCGGAATAAAGAGGCAGCAAGGACAAACGAAGTGCTATGCTGCCCCCGAGTGGCACTAAGGGAGCCAAGGTCAAAGGCTGAGGCTGTCTGCAAAGCTGAAGAGCGTTCGACTGACAGGGTAGAGACCCGACGTAACGTGGGGGCTGAGGGAAAGCCAACCATGTGTGAGACCCCTGGGCGCTCACGCGTTGTTGGCGAGCCACGCATCTCACTCGCGACGCCCCGTGGGGCGGTCGACCTGGAGCGCGCGTCAGCGATGTCCGTGGTCGGTGAGCTGCGCACTTCACCCGCGACGCCCCGTGGGGCGGCCGACCTGGAGCGCGCGTCAGCGACGTCCTTGAAGAGGGGGGAGAAGTTTCCCGTCCGCCCGATGGCAGAAGTGTCAGACTGAACAGACAGCTCTGCCCGTACCTGGGCGATAAATCGGCCGACAGAAGCGGCGAGAGAGGCTGGGGAGGGCTTCTCGACCGTGAACGACTCCGACGCGTCGCACGCCCACTGCTCGGAGGCGAGTGAGACAGAGGACGCGGGGGCCGTGAAGTTAGTAGAGGCCTCGGCGCCACCTGGGCGCCGTCGAGACGTGACATCACGCAAGGCGCATAGCGCACGGCGTGCGTAAGCTGAATGCGCGGTGGAGACCGAATCGGTGCCCCAGTGCGCGACCGCGCTGACAGAACAGAGAGCGTCCTCCGGCCGGGGCCGGGGCTCATTGTCAAACATTGCCCCAGAGGGGCGAGAGTGTGTGTGCGGGGTGCTTGTGAACAAGGCAAACTCAGCGCCCCCTGAGCGGGTGAGATCAGAGAGGACCGCCGAAGCGGGGGGGAACGCTCCGAGCTGGGGACTGCAGAGCGGGGACCCGTGCCTTTTTGAGCACACAGAGGCATAGCAGTCAATGGATAGGGGTCGCATGACATGTTCTGCCGCACACACGCGATCGTATCAGGATCGCTGTGGCCTCTTGCGCCGTTCCTGGCTGGTTGAACTCGTGGCGGGGGCCGCGCGTCCGCGTGAGCGAGAGCGCTGCCAAGGAGGTTGTCACCCGGTAGCCGGCGGTGGCGCGGCTTTGGGTGCGTCCGCCTTTTTCTTCTGCTGCGTCCGTTGAGGCGCGCGAGCACGCGTCTGAGGCGCAGCCGGAGTGGCTGGTTGAGGCGGGGCACGCTTAGGAAGCACGGGTTGCAGGGCCTGAGCCGCCGACTTCGTCTTCCCTAAGCGATCGCGCTGGAGTTCCGGCGCCTGGCCAAACAGAGCATCAGCGGAGATGGGAGCGTTCATCAGATGTCTCTTCTCCTTCTCTGGCATGGACGAGAGATTCAGCCAGAGGTGCCTGTCGATGACGACCAAAGAGCCAAGGGAGCGCCCGTCGGCTTTAATGGCCGCCCTGATGGCCAGTGAGGTGAGAGCGGTAGCTCTGCGCAGCTGATGGAGAGTAAGGTCCGACGACTGCGCTGAGAGATCCGCTACCAGTTCCTCAGACAGAGAGGAGAGGAGAAAGGCGGTATTCAACGCCCTTATCGCCTGGCCTGTACAAATAAAGGCCTTTGAAACTAGCTTCTCCGTGCGCTGACACTGAAACGCCCTCCCGGACAGCACTGAGGCGGGGGCAGGCCCAGCCTGCTAGCCGCCTGTGTAGCCAAGGAAGCTGGCTCGGAAGCTAACTGGGCGGCGTGGGTCTTCTGGACCGGTGGCAAATCTTCCACGGTGGCGCATCCCTTAGCGGAGAGGAAGGAAGCGAGCTCCTCCTCGTCCACAGCCTCGATAACCGAGTTGTCAGAATCATCGACCTGGAGCGGCGAAGTAGCCGCGCGGGCAAAGGCAGCGCCGATGGAGCCAGGTGGGCCGCGGTTAGCTGACTAGCTGGTAGCTGACTAGCCGCTGAGAAGTTAACCGATGGCCGAGTAGCCACTGAAGACCGGCCGATTAGCCCATCCGGGTGCGAGGATGCCGGGGGAAAATCGATAAACTGGCGGACGGGAAGAGCACTGACGCCAACGGGGGTAGAAGCCGCCCCTGGACTACCAGTGGAACCCACGAAAAATGCCGCTCTGTTGGCAATAGCCGCAGGGGAGAGGCCGCAAGCCGAGCAGAGATCTGGCTGCGAGAAGGGTAACATAGCATGCTCACTCCCCATGCAGATGAAACACACAGCATGGCATGGGACGATCACAGTCGGTACAACGACGAGTAGCCATCTTGCGTCTCGAGGTACCAGAAGTTAGGTACCGGCGTGAGCACTTGGAGCAAGACGGAAAATCCCTCGGAGAGCTTTGAGAAAAGCTTATGTGGTGGGCTTTCAAAAAAGCCGTTGGTTTTAGAAATATTTGCGGAAGCAAACGAAAAGCGACTCAGAAACACACACAGTAGGCGAGGTGAAAGAGGCAAAGAGGACCTGAAGCGTAAGCGCAGTCATTATATAGACTCTCTGACGTCACGCAGGGCTGTCTAAGTAGTTGCCCTTTTTTCAAAGGGTTGGTTAAAATTGACTTCAGAAAAAGTAGGAGATGATAGGCATCATCCATTCGTACGTTTCGGCTTCGAAACGAAAGAGAACTGTGAACTTTTCAGAAAAGCGCTGCAACGTCACCGCTGCCTTTTTTTCAGAAGGCCAATAAGCTACAGAAAGAAATCATCACTTTGACGACGACGAACATGGAGAAGTAGCTTTGTCGGTTAGTCTCATGTACCAATATTCTTATTTTTGTAAGTTGACAGTGCAGTTTATTGTCCAAACTAAATAACAGCACAAGATCCCTCAGGTTTGTAAACACCACACAGCAGAAAATGTAATAAATAAAATAATAAAAAGAGGAACAAGCTTGTTTCACTTTCATCGAGAAGGACTTATTTCTGTATTGGCACAAATGATTGAGTCCTGCAGAAATGAATCTTAACCTACAATTAGAAAACAAACATCCAGGAATGCTGAGCCTACCTTGTGTTGTAATGTACAAAGTAATAATGACATTATCAGGCATAACTCACGTATGGCTGCAAAACAACGTCATTTGTCAGATTCTTGATAAGACTGTTCAGATTTTGAAAGCTTGCGCTGGGTGAGGTTTCCTGTTGGAAGAAACATGAATATAGGCTTATAAATGGTAGAGGAATGTTTGTGATCAGTGTCTTAGACACATACTGTACCGTAGAATCAAAGTCAGACAAATACTATGTGTATCCACAGCAACCAGTGGTAGTGACATTAAAGATACTGTGTGAATTCTCCAGATTCCCTATGAAAGGTTGCTATGGTGATCTCCCTACTCTGCGTTTTGGCTGTGCAATGGTCTTTGATTATATCTAAAGTATTTCTACCACATTTAGAAGGCCCATTTTGAGCATTGTGACGCTGGATGACTTGTTTACTTGCGTGTAAGTCATGATGTGTACCTTAATGTTGTCACTGGAAAGGTCTGAAAATTAAAGGAAAACATTGTCTGTTAGAATTAGAAGACCTCAACTGCAAGGTCAGACATCAAGATTTTGATTATTTAATAGTGTCTTTTACATACTGTATCAACAATGTGTATATAATGAGGCACTTAATTGTATTCTTACTTTTGCAAACCAGTGTATTGCCTGCAGTGAGACTGACTATGGTACCATTATGGCAATCACAGCGAGAACCGTCTTTATGGTCAATGCATTTGGATGAATCGGGACAAGCTAATGTAGCACAGGATTGAATCTGTGAAACTGCTTTCAGTAAGAGGTCCACACACACACACACACACACGCGCACACACACACGCGCACACACACACAAAAAAAAGATAAGAGACATTACAAAGATGTTGTGATCTGGATCTGTTTCTGATCTTTAATTGAAAACATACTTTACACTGTCAACGATTAAAATCATACAATAAAGTGACAGGTTTGGTTTGGAGGAACATCATGTTTTTTGAGTTGCACGTCTGTTATAATTACCACTGATACTGCACTGATGGCGAAGGGCTCACAAGTGTTTTTCTATTATATAATATCTATATTTATTATAGTATATAATATCTATAGCTTTATTATCTGCTTATGAAATGTCTTAGCAATGTTTTGTGTCACCATAGTTAGTCGGCTAAATACTCGAGTAACTGTATGTAAATAGGCAAGATGTGGATGTGTTTAGTCGCATCCTGTACCTGTTTGATTCTAAAATGCACCGGGATAAATGCACCGCATTCATGGTGAAATGCTCTAGAGTGGAGTAGCAGGTGTGGCGCAGGTTGTGTACATAAATGGCATGAGTAGATATCATTCACCGTTTCAGTGGACACCCACTGTCACATGCAACATAACTTAATGGGTAATGGTTGAGCATTTCCCAGGCTTTTACTTTCATGATTCACGCATTAATAATCCAAACCCAGAAACCACACAACTCCAGCATCCATTCTGTGTCCAAAAGTGCTAAATCAAGGTCACTGCTAGGTAACGGTTTAACTCATGGGCCACAGGGAGATGACGTTTGTGAGGACAATGTCCACCTGCTGTGTTTCACCTGCATTTTCTAAGTGGAGTCAAGTGCAATGCAGGAAAAAGTCATCAAATAAATTATACTACTTGTAATACGAAAGTAGGAATCACCACAATAAAAACTTGGAATCACCACAACTAAACCAAAAGTACGGTAACAAAATTGGAGGCAAAAGTGATAAATATGCCCAAAGTGCCACTACAAATGTCCAGTATACTGTAGGTCACTTAGTGTTCACCTTGGCACTGATAGGAGTCTCCAGTGGGTAGGAGGCCCACAGGCATCTGATATCCAGGTTTGCACTCACAGCGTCCATCTCCAACACACTGGGCATTAGGACCACAGGAGGACGGTCCACACGTCTGGTGTCCTGCAGATGAATTCAGAGGGAATGATGAAACCAAAGTGTTTAGGTAATAAGGTTACGGATACTTTTCCCCCAAACATGCAATGGACATAACACAACTTTATTCAATGATAAGAATAACTGACACTGAAAATATGACGATTTGTCCTGCCTCAGCTATTTGTCTCCTTCATCTAATTCAGAATAGCACAATAGTCATTCACAACCATGTCCTTAAAACAACAACAACAACAAAAACTAAATATTATGCCACTGTAAACAGAAAAGGGGGAACTGTATTAATGTACTTTTGTCAGATTTCACATTTTTAAAAAGATTTTACAGAATTTTGCAAAAAGTATTTTTTGTTTTATTGTACTGAGACATTAATTACTGTATAATTGACATAATATAAACATACAGTATTATCTGCTGTATACTGTAAATGTTCATTTATTTAAAGAGCCCATAGAACGCATTTATTGACCATCATAAAATGTTCTTTGAGCCTCAATAATTGTGTATGCAAATTTGTGCGGCTGAAAAAGACCGAGGAGCATTTCTAGGCTGTCTATTCTATGCTCAGAAATGTATACTCATTAAAAATGTTCGTATTTCCCACCCTTTGGACAGTTTCCCGCCCCCTGGCGCTGATTGGCTACTTCATTGTGAGGCCTATTGGCTGTTTTTTCGCTGAAGCAGATTGGCTCCCTAGTTTCATTGATACTCTAACGTTACCGCTAGAACAAATTCAACTACGTGTGACCCCAACTGTAGGCTATACAGACTGTATGCCGATTACAGTTTTATCGCTCCCCTTTTAACATTACCATTTTATTTTATATCGTGCTACGTTTGTGCCTACGCTACAAGCAAGCAGCAGGTCTGTTTCTCAGCAGTAAATCGGTTAACTATCTGTGCTAAATAAGCACGCAATAGGATGTCAGCCTTTATGACAACGTTATGCAGAATTTACCATTTAATATTATCTAGGCTTAGGCTACATTTTAGTTTCAGCACTAATGTCTGAGGTTATGATATCCTATGATAGATGGCGACATGCATCTTTACCGGGAAATTAACGTAGGCTATTACGTTTGTATAGTGAACATTCCAAGTTCACCTAAAACCCTGGTGTTAAAACTTGGTAATGGAAATGCAACACTGGGGCTATATAAGCACAGACCAGGGTGAAGCCTGGGGGAAATGCAACATTAGTATCTGTTGTTATGCTTGCTAGCCTTCCAACACTTTAGTGACCGATTGTGCAGCAACTTTTTTTTTTGCTTCGCAATAACCTGGATATCCAAGTAGCATCAAGGACGCAAACTTAAGGCCATAGAAATACCAGTCTATAATTCTATGGTTATGGCGACCAAAAAACTCTGAATTCTAGCGTGGTTACCTACCGGCAGAATCGGTTGTGGTTGGAGAATATTTGAAATAGATCCTGGTTTCAGGCATAGTGTTTGTGAGAAGCCGGATTGATACAGTCCGAGGTTGGCAAAACAATCTGGGGTGAAATGACAAGAGCAAACAACCAATCTTGTGGTTGTAGATAAAAATCAAGTACTCCCATTGAATGAGAGGTTCTTGAGGAAGATTTCCGGACAACCCCAGCCCAGTACATCCTGGAACGTTACACACGCGTGCTGACATTTTTTTCGTATGTTGTCCAGTTAAACAGAAATTCAACATGCACTTATTTCAAAGACAGATTCAACATGCATACTTATTTTTCTTAGAGCCGTTAGCCGTTCTCTATGTTAGCTAGCTATTACAGTGCGTTTATAGCCTACCGCCGAAGCAACAGGGGGCTGGACAAGAGACTGTTCCAAATAATTTTGATTGGACCAAAATTTCTAGAGCTAGAACTCTTTGGATTGGACAATGTAATGGAGGAGGTGTAGCTTTGCACTGTCTACGTACACCAAGCACTAGTTTCAGATTGTTTTTTTTTCAGCCTGGCAAATTCTAGCCTGAAATTTACATCTAGAAGGAGGCGGAAGATAGTGTTGGGAGTTTCGGTATGGTCCGTTGGATACCTTAAGCTACCTAAATTCAACAATAACAAGGTAAATGTGGTTTTGCATTCTATGGGCTCTTTAAACTGAATTGCACTGAAATAGTAACACGTTTGCCACTTTTCCCACTGTGTGATGATATGATCAATTTAGAAAGCTAACATTGTCAACAACTTTGACTTCTATAACAACCTTATTATGCACATTTTCACAGCCTGCTACTGCCAAACGTTGTTGTTACTTCTTTCTTTGACATTATGCTGGGACTGTCACTTTCAGTGCCATGTAGTCCCACTGGAAGTGGGCTCGCAAGGTGTCAGTGACCAGCAGATTTGTGTATATTTAAAGCAGACCAAGGAGTTTTGAAAATCACACCCTGTACAGACTGGAACGGAAGCTTGCCATAAGGCAAGTCAGTTGTTGTTTTAATTGAACTACAAATCGTTACCCAATTGGGCAAACTTGTTTAGTGCCATTAATGCCAATAGAGGGCCGCAGAACAAATGAAGCAAGTATCGTTCACGTTGTTACAAGTTGATAGACCACCGAAACAATTTTGAAAACATTATTTTAAGGTTTTAAAAAGTCTTTGGTGCTCCTTTAAGCCCTGAAATAATTAATAGTTGACACTCAGTCAACTGATCAGTGGTTCATTATTAAATAAATTACAGTAAAAGTACAAGAAATCTAAGCGCTGTGGGACTGGCAGACATCAAAAGAAGACATCTGTGCAGTTCAAAAGCTGGGCAGTTTCAGTATACTGTGATACTAGTAAATCTTGCAACTTATATGAAAGCTAAAAAGAACATTCTGTTTGCAAAAAAGACAGATGTTATGCTTCCCTGAAAATGAATCAATTTAACATTAAGCTTAATTACTTCTTATCTTTATGTGATGGTTACTCAGTGATTCAGTAAAGTGCTGTGGGTCAGGCACTAATAAATTGAGGGCATGGACCAAGCAATCATCCAGTTCTATCCACCATTGGCTCATGGTTTAGGCAATTCTGTTTAAAATTGACTTACTTTTTGAATTTAGCCTGATTTCTCTGTTCATTTTTTATTCTCTGTGTTAACTGGATAACAACACACCTTCATGCCTGTTATCCATAAGTAATGTTCAAGGTCTTTAAATACTCCACCATTTAAATACTCACGTGTGACATAACTGGATGACGCCTGTGGAGAAAGATTATACAAGTAGAATCCTCCTGGACACATGAACCTGTCTGTCCGAAATTGCCCAGTACATCCTCCTGAGGACCAGTAACAAAGTGTTACATTACTGTTTTGGGTCCAGTCACTACACTGTACAATGGGCTTCAATGAGCCTCCACCAACAGCAGTGCTGGAGCAGTTATCATACAGAACATCCCCTCCAATGCCAGTGAAGCGATACCATCCCCCGCCTAAAGAGCTGTCATTCTTTGGCCATCCAGGAAAACTTGTAGAGCTGAATCCAACATTACGCCACGGATCAGACAGGTTGGTATATGATGGGCAACCTGGAAAATCAAGATAGTATAATACGGCTTTCATTAAGCAGGAATTAACTATTTCATCACACTCATCTTTACCACATGCTTTCCATGGGCTTATGCAAGAATTTGACAATGCAACACACTGTTTATTTTAATTCATTTTGTTGGTTTGTTTAATTTTCTGTTCTCATCTTTGGTTAGAATAACAGCTATTTATATTGCATGTGAGGACATTTATTGTTGTTTTCTTGATATATTCATATATACCTCTTTATATATTATATACTGTATATATGTATGTGTATATATATATATATATATATATATATATATATATCAATCCATATATATATCAGGTTTCATTCCATATATCAAGTTTCATTCAATATTTCCTGTTCGGCCTTCCATAATTTATATATATATATATATATATATAAATAACACACAGTGCTAATTTGAAAATGCAGCACTCAGGTGTGCTATAAAAGGCAGCAGGTGAGTTCACCTGTATTCATCAAAAATGGAAGGAGCTAGAAGAAGAGTGAGAATGAGAGGGCACAAAGAGGAGAAGAAGGAGGTAGAAGAAGAGGAGAAGGAGGTAGACGAAGAAGCCCAGGTAGAGGAAGAGGAGAAGAAGGAGATAGAGTAAGATGCCTAGGTAGAGGAAGAGGTAGAGAAGGACTTGAAGAGTTGATAGAACCTGAACAAAGAAGATGAGGAACAATTTGTTTCACTGATTTCATTATTGGTTGATTACTGTAACTGATTATGGTAAGACATTTCTTGAATTGAAATAAATACTTATATAATAATAATAAATATTGAGTCTGCAGCATCAGTGTTGTGCAGTGCTTGCTTGGTAAGTTTATAGTAGGCCTATAAACTAATCATGAAGAATGTTGTGGGTTTGTCACTATTTTTTGTAATCGAAATGATCCCTTCAATAACAATGTCTGCCCAAAAATCTAGCACATGCTATTTCCTAAAATTAGTTTTTTACAAATGTGTTTTTTATTTATCACAGCAGTGTGAAACTGTCTGCAATAGTGTCCGATCATTGAGGACTGTGTTGGTTAAATGAAAACTAA
>JAGFZM010003750.1:0-16943 GCA_017657215.1 Limnothrissa miodon
CCCAGTCTAACAAAACAAGAGGTGATTTACAATTGAACAAGCCTGAGCTCTATCTAAAAGATATAAGACTTGGAGCTAATCCAAAGCAGATGTTCAGAGCAAAAGCCATAATACAAGGTCGTGAGATGGGAAAACTATAAGGTGGAGCACGAGCTCTTCCATGTGGGTAAATTGGGTCAACACGGTTGAAAGGGAAAATATTCATAATTATGAGGAAATATGAATATCCATGGAATTGGAGATAACTGACCAAAAACTAATAGGACAGATGTCTTGAGCCCAGATAAGTTCTAAAAACGCAATTGGACATATGTAAATTAATATGTCATTCAAAACATTGATGCACAGGGAGGAGAACCCAGGAGAAAGAGGGCTTTTTTCAGAGAAGGAAGATTTTTGAGGGAACCCTGAGCTTTGGAACATCAAAGACAGACATTGTGCAACTTTCCTTGTGAATTTGTATTTCTACAAGTTACTACCAATAAAGATCCAACTTCAGCATTTAATCTCCTGTGTGGACATCAACTGATTTCGCAACGACATTGACTAAGAACTCTCTCAATAACTAGGCAATAGAATCTGCTCAGAACATAGCCTACTGATATAAGTGTTGACTTTAATTTGACCATGATACAAATGTTGACATTAAGGCACCACAATTGCATCACATTATTGCAAGGATCTTCCATGTACAGCCTAAATAGAAGATTTGCTACTGTGAGCTGATGCTCTACTTAGTGTTGTAGTACACAAGACTGGTCTTGGACTCGGCTTTCTCTGTCTCGTCTCAGACTTAACCCTTCAAAGAATCGGTCTTGACTCAGTCTTGGACAACAGAAGAAGGAGAATGACTCACAATTTCAGATTGAGTCCTCGAGACCAATTTCGTAATTTCAAAAGGGTATGGCTGCAGACAGCAGAGGTGCACTCTCAGCCAAAACGGGAAGCGAGCGCTAATCCACTGACGTCAGGTGCACAGTTAACAGGGAATTGTGTCTTTCTTGATAAGATAGTGCTAATAAAATCTTATTTCTATCTCCTTTCTAGGGGAGGCATAGGCATACATCTACTGAGGCATATATCTATTCTATTGGCATATAACTATTGAGATAAAGAAATAAATAGAAACTCCTAACAAATATATTGGAAATAAGTTGAGAGATGGTGATGCATGGATGGTCAATAGGCTTACATGAAATATTCAGTGATTGTCCAAATATCTGTTGAATATCCAAAGTCAAACTAACTAACTCAGATGTTAATAAATAGATATTGTTCCAGCAGTTACTTATGTGCTTTGTCCAGCTATGTGTTTGCTAAATGTTAAATGCTTTGTCATCAAAAAACTACTAAGACATAACAATTTATTGGGATTTTATGCCCGTTTCAAGTTGTATTTAAATTGAAGTTGTGTTTAAATTTATTCCAATCCTGCAATCCCACATTAGAAAACCAATGATGTTTGAAATGTTTATTATTACAGATACATTATCTTAGTATGTACATTATTTTAAGTATCTTTAAGACACATCCCCAGCACTGTGATGACCTCCCGTCACTGACAATAAGCAGACCAACTCCAGTCACAGTTTGCCTGTAGCTATGGTTTTAATGCTAAAAGATGATGGGGTGAGACTGACTTTACCTGCAGGTGCAACTTGTGCTGACACATATGAACCTCCATTCATGAGGAGAAAGATGATGAAAGCTGGTAAAAGATAAAAAAGAGAATGTTTTAATCACAGTGACATGAAACAAATAAAGTATGAAACAATACACATGATCAGATTTTGAGTAAGTAAGCAAAACAAACAATATATATTATATAAATCATGTTAACAGCTGTCCATTATCAAGGCATTTAGTATCCTGTTCATCTCCTAAACTGAGCCATTTTAGGAAATTTAATATGTTTTAATTGTGTTATATTTTGTGTATTGCATATGTTTTTGTTTGTATGTGGCGTATGGAAATGTAAAAGTACTATGTCGGCATTGGCACTTACACATAAGTTGAAGGGATTCCATTTTCTTGAACACATGATGACCCTTCTTCATGGTAGGTAATGCCCCAGTCATTTCAGACAGACATGGCAGCTGCAGCCAACACATAGACCAGTTGATGCC
Source organism: Limnothrissa miodon (assembly GCA_017657215.1). Lineage (NCBI taxonomy): Eukaryota > Metazoa > Chordata > Actinopteri > Clupeiformes > Clupeidae > Limnothrissa > Limnothrissa miodon. The sequence continues at coordinate 2,127 of JAGFZM010003750.1, forward strand.
ACCGCAGAGTGTGTAGAGTGATGGCACTGATGAGGAAGGACAGAGATACAAAGGTGGCCTGAAAGTCCATGCAAATTGGGGTAACGCTGGTAGAACATGATTCCTAGGAAGGTTGATCTGATTTTATCTGCGCATATGCAAAGTTGTGTGTTTCAGGTGTGATGTGTCTAAATAATGTACTGAAGATGTTTATAAAAAAAGTGAATAAGTGGCTTTTTTGTAAGTGTCTCTCAAAAATGCCGATTGACATGGCATCTATTAGATAACTCGACTTTGCTAAGGAGAATATTTGAAGAAACAAATACTTCCTTGACCATAAGATTCACTGAGACACACTTTTTACTCATGAGGAATAAAACAGGGTTCCAAACATTAAAATAATAGTACAAACAAAATGATTATTGTGTTAGATTCTTCAAGTAATAATGCATTATGCATTTATTAATGTCTTTGTTAACACATACTATAATGTCAAATGTCCTGTTCTCCAAAAAAAAGGGTCTGTTGAACGACTTGGACAGATCCACTAGATCAACGTAAAACACTGTGCATTCTTTGCCTTATTCTGCCATCTAGTGGGTGAAAAGTGTAACAGAAGTTTCGTGAATTGATTTGTTCTCATTTGACAATCGTTGCTTACACGGACAGTTAATATAATCAGTTGTTTATTGGGCAAGATTCTGATCAGATAAATACGTCGAGGAGGACGACAACTGCTTTAAATGTGATAGATGACAATTTACACAGAGTAAGGTTTACTTAGTTAAAAATGCGAAGTGTGACACAATGCGCAATCTCTCGAGTGAGATTCTCTCTCTATATATAGCTCAAATTAACTTGGTGGTTAAGGCAAGTGATATACAAAACGCCAGACATAAGCTTGTGCATTGTGAGTTTAGCTCAGCTCCACTCATGGTCATCAACCTTTATCAACAAATAGCCTATCCGTGATGGTCCAGTCAAGGACGGGGAAAGACATTCATTTGAACTAGCGTTGAAGTAGGATATATAGCCAAGTGGCATGCAAACACAAAAGCACAACATGAACATAAAAGGAAAGCATTGATCAAGAAAACTCTGTGAGGAAAAACATCACACCGGCCGTTGGATTCGAACTCGCAATAAAAGTACCAAAGCATAGGAACAACGCTGCGTAATCCACTGCGCCACAGCACCACATAGTAATTGTCATCACAATTTCGGTTTCAGGAATCGGTTTCGATTTCTTTTAAAATAACAACAAAGCAAGCATCTGCAGTGAAAGAGGCTTTATTCTTGGTAAAGTTGAAACATATCTATGATGAGCATGGCGGCTATATGAGTTGGAGAAAACTTCAATTGCATTGGGGAAGAAGATCAGTGCTCAGGGGTCTGTGTTGAACTTTTCTGGTCTGTTTTTCTTGTTATGGGATTGGGTGCTAGCAATTAAACTTTATTGGCTGGTGAAACCAAGGGAGGAGATCATTATCATATGGCCAGAACGCGTTGTGGAGCGTGCAGTGGCGCTATGACGGCGCTTTTAATGGCGTTGTGGGGACATATTCAAGACGCCGTCCAAAGCGCCGTTTCTTCCGCAATTTACGCCGTATTATATGCCGTTGTCTTGTATTACGACGTAAAATACGACGTAAATTGCGGAAGAAACGGCGCTTTGAACGGCGTTTTGTTATTTTTACGTGTTACAAATACCCGAATTCTGGCACTGTTGGCTTGCCATAGACCCATCAGGAGATCCGAACCGCCCCGCCCGACCCGCGAAGAAAATGGTTGAACCGTGACCCTAATCCGACCCGATGAAAAAAAAAAACGCTAGTGTCTACTGTCGCGGAACCTAGCTACCAGTTAAGTGGAGAGGACTAATTTGCAACAATGGTATCCAAATGACAATGATTTGCGCCATAAAGATGATGATACAACTTCATGAAGGATTAATTAGCCAATGCATGAAACAACGCCACAAAAAAAAAAACGATCGATTTGTTGTTTTTATTAAGGATTGCCAAAAATGAAACACATTTCTCCTGCAGACCTACAAGACACAAGTGTGTATGAAAAAAAGTTGTTCCTAGCTGTAACATTATCATGGCATAACAAAGCCAACACAAGTTGTTCCAAGCTGTAACATTATCATGGCATAACAAAGCCGCAACATTTCAACAATCTAAGCTACCAAATTGATAATATTAGCCGACTTTATTTATGGCATCTGTTTGGAAGCACTGTGAAGGAAAGTAATAGAATCCACTGGGCCAGGGTTAAGCCTATTTAGACGCGCTTCCAGCACGCCACCTGCTGAACTTAACGCACGCTCGCTCGAAACGCTGGATGCAGGAATGCAAAGCACCTCTCTTGCCAGCATCGAGAGGAGAGGGAAATCATAACAACGAGTCTTCCAAAAGTCTTAGAAAGTCTCTAATGCAATATGCCTAATTCATTGCGTTTTTACTTTTTTGACCCGACCCGGACCCACCCGCACCCTCAATACTTCTACCCGTAACCGCGGGTAAACCCGGGAGGGAGACACGGGAGGGAGAGGGAGACACCTGCGTGCAGCTCAGCACTACAACATGATCAAAGGCCTATGCAACAATCTTTCCCTGGTTCTGCTGAATGGATTTCTCGATGATCATAATTGTACGGAAATTCATATAGATGGAGTGACTGGAGCTGTTCTGCGTGCTCTGCCCCTGGACGAACTGCACTGCAGCAGAGAAGGTGCAGCAGAGGCAACCTTACTACGGTCCTTTTGTTGTGAATATAGAAAAAAGAAATAAGATTAAAAAAGAAAAAACTTTTGTGAGATCTTCCAAAACAAACTCGAGATCTCGCCAAAATAAAATATAAAGACCTTGCCAAACAAACTCAAGATCTGGCAGTTTCTCTCCACCAAGCTTTACACCAAAATCAAATGCAAATCCCCAGTGTCCCTTGGTGCCCACAACAGCTAAAGGAAATATATACTGTATTTCACACCCTCTCCATGCTCTCTGATCCTCCTCACAGTCAAGTTGGAAAACTTTAGAACCACACTGGTTTGTTAGTTGCTGGCTATTCAGTGTCCTCATTTGTAGCAACCACATTCCCACAATTAATTTGAAATTTATCCAAATCCGTGTCAGTCCCAAATTAGGTCTAATCTCCATTTCAGCAGGTCTCAGTCACACACACACTCAGTCCTGCAACCTCACTCAAAAAAAATCTAGAATCTGTGATGAAAAACTTAATGAGATTATTTTATGGGTGGCATACGTCTGGTTGGCGGTTGGTTTGAGTTAATGCACATAAAATCCTCCAGAACAAAAGGTCACATTCACACCCCCAATATGGTGCATCCGTTTGAGTTCTTGGCACACAGCTGCATATTTTTTCCGTTCAAGGCGCTTGGGTATCCATTTGTAATGTGGTTACCACAGAGTCCCCAACGGTCAGTCACTGCTGCTCCAGACACTTTAGATGGTAAACAGACATAATCCAGGGTATCACCCCCTACACCTTTAAAGTGGTACCAGCCTTCCTGCAGGTTGCTATGGTGATGGCGCTGTACGATGGCTGCCGTTGACCGTACCTCCACTTTGTTTTTCACCCTTTCTGGGCTTTTTTGCTTTTTCTTTTTCATTTCTGGCACTGTGCTGTGGCCTACAGGTAGCCTTGAATGTGGTTGTCACTTCTGTTTGGTTTTCGGCGGGGTCTCTGTGGGTTTGGAGGAGCTTGTTGGTTTGGACATTTTTTGCGAAGTGAATATACTTTAAATGATGCATTCCGACCGACCGTCATTTCACTGTCTACCCTACCGTCTTTATCTGCGGAGCTTGGAGGAGGTCGGGCAGGGACCCGTTGTGAGTGTTGGATGTGGAGGACTGCGGGGGTTGCCTGTGGAGTGGAGGACGGCTCACAGGGGGCCGTGTTTGGAGGAGGACGGCGCTGCCTGCGTGGTGGCTGCTATCCTGTGATCTCCGACGCAATGTTGGTCATCCCCTATACTTGATGTCACTCCTGCGTCCCGACTTCAGCCACAAATCCACGACCTCAAAACATCTCTTCTACATGGATCCTGAATCCTATTTATATGGACTATTCATGTACAATAGCTACTAATGCCAATGGCTAATTATTATTATTATTACTATTATTTATTTTATTTTATTTTTTTCTTCTTCTTCTTTCCCTTTATCCATCTTTTCTCTTCAATGCAATTTCACTACATGGTTTTACGTTAGTAACTCAATGTATGTGACAAATAAACTCCTTGAATCCTTGAATCCTCCTTGAATCCTTGAATCCTTGCAGGTTCGAGTTCTTCTTGGGCCAAAGCTGGGACCGAGCCAACGAGAATCCTCGGTTCCTCCAGGGTTCTGAGATGTTAGTGTACTGCTCACAAGGGTCTAGTGTGAGGTCACAATGAAACAGAATGTCAAATTATGCTGCAGTGAGCATGGGGCTGCATTTTATTTTGTAACACAAGAGGCCTGTTCTAGAATCCTCTTTATGGACCTCAGCCACTCTCCCAGCTCACTGTCTCTCTTGGGTCTATAGCGATATCTATATATTGTCTGTGCCCATTTTCTCAAAAATGTTAGATGCAGGCCCACTTGACCTAGTTTTGTCTCACTATCTACTGTGTGCATGGATGAAAAACAAACAAACAAACAAACACAAACACCTGACTTGAGTAAGAAAATGCTAAATGTTTTTTCTTTGACTGTTGTCCACTTATCAGTGCCAGTAGCAAATAGTCTATGGTCCATTAGAAGAAGACGCTGTATAAAAATCCATGCTGGAAAGTGATAAGCCATTATTATTATCATACTCACGTCTTCAGGTTACAGTAGCAGTTATCATAGTTTTGCTCATTTAATTAAGAAATGTTTAACATGGTTTCCCAATAAAAAAGGACTCGAAGATCTAATGACTGCTGAAAACAAAACACTCATCAGTGCTGAGTGTATTTCACTGTCCACTAGGTTTAGGATACATTTCCCTCAGAGGATCATCAATACTTAAAATCATATACAAAGATTTGCAGCAGGGGCCATTCTTGTAGCAAAGCTTCTGTTCTTCCCTGACGGTGGCAGTTCAGAGACGCTTTAGAGAAACTCAGTGGCTGTGAAGCTGAACGCACTGTAACTGAGGTGTATTACACAGTTGATACAGAACCTGAAGAAATCTTTCTAGTAGTACCATTCTTTGTGTGTGTCTGTGTTTGGATGGGTCCAGATATGACGTCTGATGTGGCCTAAAGAATTTTTTTATAATTTATATTTTTAGGTTTGATTTGACTATGAGAAACTGTGTAAATCGGAAGTCAGTGAGCCCATTAATATTCTGCTGACCACTGAAACAGCGTCTGCAACTGTTTCCTTCCTAGTTAGACAGGCAGGCAGACAGAGAGAGTATCAAAGAAGGCATGAAGATTTGCATGCAGGTGCCAAAAACTCACAAGCCACAACGGGCAAAATGACAAACAGAACTTGGGAACAAAATCTCTCTTTAAACTATGACTCCCCGTCTTCCACACATGACCAATAACCATACAAAGATGAGCAGGAAGACCAGGGTTTAAATAACAAACATGATGAGAGCAGATGTGTAAAACATGGCTGAAAATGTAATAGATAGATAGACAGATAGATAGATAGATAGATAAAACTAATCTCATTCCATTTGTCCTGCAATAGAATGTACCGGTATTATCAATTCAGAACTAATGTGTAACTAAAGATTATTTGTATTACAAATTGGCAAATACTGTGGTGGTGAAAGAATTTTGCATATACAACACTATTTGACCTCTACATGGTGTTACTTGTCACACTAGCTGGCAAGTTCCTTAGAAGCACTCAAACAGCTCAGCTGATTTGCCTGCTATTGTCAACATTCAGAACCAGCCTGCATAACTGAAAGCTTGTTTGCATAGAGCTAGCTTTGGGCCACTGCATATCTTTGGGGATTGTAGAGACAAAGCCAAATTTGTCTCTGAGCCTGTCCCTAGACTAGTACTGTATAAGCAGGTTTACTTCCCTTACTGTTGATATCTTGGTGAAGTTTGATGTGGCCCATGTAAGTAGACTACATGAGATTAGTTATCTACAGTATATTCCGGTTGCCAAGACTACCGAGTAATGCACACTTAGTTAGTAGGTAGTTATACAAGTAAGCAAATGCTGTGGTGGTGAAAGGATTTTGTATACAACACTATCTGACCTCTACATGGTGTTACTTGTCAAACTAGCTGGCAAGTTCCTTAGAAGCACAGCTGATTTGCCTGCTATGGCCCACATTCACCAGCTTCCTATATAACTGAAAGCTGATTTGCATTGAGCTAGTATTGGGCCACTGCTTCTTGTTTTAAAGAAAAAGCCAAATTTGTCTCTGAGCCTGTCCCTAGACTAGTACTGTATAAACAGGTTTACTTCGCTTACTGTTGATATCTTGGTGTAGTTTGATGTGGCCCATGTAAGTAGCCTACATCAGATTTCTACAGTATATTCCGGTTGCCAAGACTACAGAGTAGGGCTGCGGTTTTCTGCCCTCTGCGCTAAAATAAGGCCCCTTTCAACTTAGTTCTGATCTGAGCTAACATGAAACTCTGGTTCTTTGGAAGACAAAAAATTGCATCTGAAAAACCTCAAATCAACACAGCAATGTCAAAACAACAAGCTCAATATTTATATATTGTGCATGTTGTTTAGAATGCTTAATCAACATATTATTTATATAATTAAGAGTGATGACAATTATGATTACTGAATGACAATTTATTTTTGTGATGTTTATTTCAACATTAACCTGGCCATTTAAATGAAAGGTAAACACAATTTGCTTAGGTTGTTTAAATGAAAAGTAAACACCATTGGCATAACATAACTTTCAACAACATGTTAATAGAACAAATATATTTTTTGTGAAGGAAGCAGATGGATAAAGGTAGCAAGTACACTCTTAGTTTGCATTGTTTCACACTGTTGTTTTATCCCCATTACCCACTACTATCATCTTAATGTTAGACTACAAAAACATAAACAGTGTACAAATGTCTATGTCTTTAGTATTCCTGAGAGTGATATACAAAAATAACTAATAAACAGTTTTGTGCAGATATTTGGGAGCATAAGAATTTTTAAGAAAAGTTATCAATGTTAAAACTTAACATTAACCTAAATTCACACTGCTACTAATGCAGTGTTGCTATGGAACCATACTACTTTGATAACACATCAATAACACACTACTACATATGCTACTTTGCTGTGCTACTCTGCTACTTTGATATCAGAACACAACCGGATACAGAATGAAAATTCTAGAGTTCTGACACACAAATAAAGTCTGAAGCCAAACTGTAGAGGGCGCTGTTGTATCACTGTCAGTCCTAGGTTTTCCTCCCACAGCACTTCTTCCTGATCTGATGTAGCACCTGGACAGACATTGTGTTTGTGTGCAACAGTGTAGTCTGTGATAGGATGCATAGCTAACAGATGTACAACCAATTTAATATGTATAATAGCCTATAAGGTGGAGGTCAAGGAAGCTTTAAGGTACCTTAACTCAGCGATGCACCATAAAACATCAGACACTCCATGTTTACATATAAATTCTTTACAGTGTAGAAAAAAGAGTATTGCCAAACATTTGATTATTTTACCTCTTTGTTGAGAACACAGTGCAACAGGAAGATAAAGGTTCCCTGTTGGCTGTTGAGCACAATGAAGGGCACTTCCAGAACACTATTATTTTTTGTGAAGAATCCCAGTATCCAAGGCAATCCCAAAATGACAGATTGAATCATAGTTTTACACACTAAAGTCCTGCAGAGAAAGGAAAACACAGTCTTTGACCTCCCTTCAGCAGCCTATAGCACCAAATTCAGGACCTTAAGATGTGTTCATGTCATTTTTAAATCAATAAATTATATTAACATTTGAATATAATTTTAAAGCCTCTATGTGTAGGATTTATCTTCTATTTATCTTCGTCTTTTATTCAAAATATATTTTTTATTTAAAAAATTTAATGTAAAACGATGGTAATTACCTCCATGAATAAATTGTAGTGTTCCGGTAAACTTGGTAATTTCCATTTATATATAGATATGGCTGGGGACCAAAGAAGAATATCCATTTTGCGCCGCCATTTTCAAAAGTACGGGTTCTTGTAGGGGAGAGCAGTATCGTATATTCAGCTCCGCCTTTCGCGTTTCCGCTCAGAGACTGAGTAGCAGAAACTGAGATAAGAGCGAGCGAGCGAGCGAGCGTTCGGCCTCCGTAGCAAGAAATTAGGATTGTGGGAAGGGGAGGGCTAATACATTTTATTCAAACGTATGCAGTATACCACTTCGCCAATAGATGGGGAATTCTGATACGATCCTATACATAGAGGCTTTAAGGAAAAAAAAATAAGGAAAAAGACTCCTAACTTGTCATGTCTTGATAAACAGACAGCCATACACCTACAGTACTTGCAACTACATGCCTTGATAAACAGACATCCCTACACCTACCTACAGTACATGTTATGCCTTGATGATAAATAGACAAAAAGAGTATCATGAAATAGACCTAATAGAATAGATGAATGAAATTGTCATGTGTTTATAATCGTGTGTATCCTTACCTAGTTACATTTTTGTGTGTGTTGCTGGGTCTCATCATCTGGGACAGGGTTATGCGAAGTAGGATCAGGATGACGACATAGAGGATTGTGTTGAACTAGATTAGGTGACAAATAACAAACAAATGCAGAGTTATTATAGTAGAATTTGCACCACACTTTGCATTTTTTTGGTCACATTTATATTGCAAGCACTATCATTTCCTTATAATTCTACACATTTAAAGAATTATTACAACATCTCTACTTACTCCAAGAATGAAGCAAGCTGGACCCAGAAAACTCCAGTTGTATCCATCCTTATAATTCAACCAGCACCTATAGAGTAAAATAAATCATGACGTGTATGGCTTTGAAATTTTTATAAAGACATATGTCTTCTTTCAAGTATAACAGTGATTGAAACGGTGATAGAAACAGTTATTTTATATTTACGCTCACTTGTCACTCCCATAACCATCAGGAACAAGTCCTGCTGAAAGCGTCACAATAGTGAAGGGTGCTCCGTAGCCAATCAGACACTGCCATCCCCAGTGAAGCCCCATTTTCTGTGCCACTCTGATGTCCCTGAGCTTCAGGACAGTGTGGAAAAGCAAGATGGCCTCCAGCAGCATCCACACAAATGAGCTCAGGAACAGGTAATGAAGAACTCCGGAGAGCACTGCACAAACAACCTACACACAGGTCAAGAGACAGGAATTAGAACATTTTGGTGGAATTAAAATGACTTGTGAAATCTAATGGCGGGTCATCGTTCAGTCTGTGTATAGCGTGGCGAATGAAAGGTTAAAATGTTGTTTTATAGGCCTACACTATATTCCACAACAAAATCCAATTTCTTTTCTCACTATTTTAACTTCACTTATTTTTCTGCTTTTCCTATTCCTCAACAAAGTGACAAGGGTTAGGGGTGAAAATATCAACACCCCTGCCTATGGACTTGTTTCCAAGTTCTACTTTTGCTTTTCAGTCATTTTGCAGATTAATAACTAGGATATAAAAAAATGTGTGAAAGGAATTATCATGAACACTGTAATCTATGTTAAAAATATGTTAGCATGATCGCTTATCACCTATGTTACTATTGTGATGGTTAATGAAACAGTCTTTGCCATTATTTTAGCATAACCACCTATGTTACCTTTACGTTGGCATAGCTAATCACCAACATTACCATTATGTTAGCGTAGCTAACCACATACGTTACCATTAAGTTACCAGAGCTGACCACATATGTTACCAATATGTTAGCTTACCACCTATGTTAGTTTTACCAATGATGGTTGATGAAACAGTCTTTTCCATTACATTAGCATAGCTAACCACCTACGTTAACATTGTGTAGGCCTATGTTCCAGCCAGTCAAGCCATTTTGGTGTATATCTAAACAACAAGAAGTAATGGCACAGGTTCAATCACCTTTAGAGGCTTGATGAGGTCAATGAACTTCTGAACAAGCAGGAAAAGAAGGTGGCTGAGCAGCAGAGTTATGCAGAGGTTCAGTCGTGCTGTGTTGTTCACTTGGGGTTTCCATCGGATGAGTAGAAAGATTAACACAGCCAGGGACAGGAACACCAGGCCAACACCAACACAGATATCATTCAGTAACGTCGTTGTCATCTGTAAAGTAAATGTCATCTGGTCAGTCTGTAAACATGGTAAGGGGTTGATGGTCTGTCTGCTGTATATATAAAACTGAAACTGTTTAATAAGTTGTACAAAAAACAACAAAGAAAAACACTTGCATGTTACATCTGATCTCTACAGAGCCCAGGAAGGATCATGTTGGGGAATATTATTGTTCCTTCGCAATACTTTTGCATTCCCTCACAATACTTTTTGCATTCCCTTGCAATACTTTTGTGTTCCCTCGCAATACTTTTTGCATTCCCTCGCAATACTTTTGTGTGACATGTTTTTGTCCCCCTTGCATCCTGTTCTACCAATTGAGCACTGATGGCAACTTTTATGCCTGTGCGTCCTTACCTCATCCTCCTCAGGGCGCTCTACCTGCATGATCAGGCTGAAGGTGGAGAAGTGCTGGCAGGTGCAGACGCTGTGGGTGGTGTTGCTGTAGCTGAGGTGACACCCGTCTACCACCCAGGCACTGCTGTTCCAGTACACACAGGAGAGAACACCCTGAGGGTGAATGACCTGTGGAGGACACACACACACACACAGACACACACACACACACACACACAGAGACACACGCACACAGGTATTCCAGTACACACAACAGAGAACACCCTGGGGGTCCCGAGTCTAACCTCACCAGTAATAAACTGCCAATCAATGCAGATTTATCCATTGAAATCCAGATACTCTTGAAATAAATAAAAACTACAAAATCCATTCTTTAACATCTCAGCTCTTTGAAACCCATGTTTTAGCCTGTTAGTCTACATATGCAATTCTCTTTTGTCCAAGCTGTCCAATGAATCAATAGCAGATTAAATATTGATGATATACAATAGAATTATAATACAATATTGCTTGGTAGAGAGTACAGATCGAGGTATGCAAAGGTGGTGGAGGTAAGCAAAAAAGGGACTAACCTTGATGTGTTTAAATGTAATGTTGGCTGGGCTCGGTAAGGCTTTGTTTGGGGTTCTGGGGAGGAAGGCAGATACAATCTCAGACTTCATGGTCTTTACAGTGTTATTGACTGTGTAGAACAAGTCTGCTGTCAGTACTAAGTCCATGTTGGTGAAGGTGGTGAGAGCCACTGCAGCTGATCCTAACAGACACAAACACAAGAAAATCAGGCTACCAACACAGCAACCAATGTGATTACCCTAGCAACCGACATTGGCAACCACTTTAGTTACTATAGCAATCACCACAACTCCTAGCAACAGCATGGGAAAGGACTCCTGACAGTTCACATTATCTTTATGGACATCACAACTACATTTTATAGTGGACAGGGAGGGCCACAATAACACGAATGCTTGAAGTGTAGCAGAGTATCAGATGAGAAATCAGCCCCCTGAGATCAGCTGGCAGAGGCAGGACCTTGACTCTGTGGCTTGCTGGAACTAACGCTGTGCTCAATTTAAAGTCACACACATACAGTACCGTTGTTCTTCTGTGCAATACCAATGAGATCAATGTCCAGTGAGGAATTTTTGTTTTTGACATTGGTAGTCTGATTGCTCTTAAAGTCTTTGCCAATGATGAAAGTTTGTATTTCTGAAAGCAAAGAAAACAACATATAATGAGTTTACAGAATGTTTGTTGCTTATGGAAATCCTTATGTTGTTGTTGTTTTTTTAATGTTGTCTATGGAGACCGGGATTTTTCATAGTGTATTCAGGGGGCAGAAGGCTATCCAATCAAGGGGAGATGCCTACAATTTGAGATAAAAATGAGATTGCGCTAAAATCCTGCAACATCTCATAGAACACCTTTAAGTTCTCTCTGAAAAAATTACATATTGTTTGGGAAGGGGGTGGGGAGGAAGATAGGGGGAGAGAGAGAGAGAGAAATGGTTGTGGGAGACTGCACACCCATGGTTTTGGTTCTCAGTGTCCTGGAGCTGTTAGTAGTGGTTGACTCCACCAGTGCCCCCACCAGCGCCCCCACCAGCTTCTCAGTAGACTGCAACACAGCATCACCTGCAGCTGCCAGCTCCTTCACGCTGGCGTTCTTCACCTCTGCAGGAAGGGTATCTTCTAAAGTCACCAGTAAGGATTTCACCTCCTGCAGGTAAGCAAGCAATAGCAATCAACCAGACACACTTTCACACACAGTTGCTGGGCATTCACGCGTATGTTACAGTTCTAACATAGTTCATGAAACCTAGTTCCTCTGTGTTTCCACTATGTTTGAACAACGAGGTGTTACTGCAATTTTTTTTCTAATGTGTATATGTGTAATCTTTACATAATAAATGCCCCAAATAAGTGGTTCAACCAAGTAGTGTTGTGTCGTTCATGTTGTTGTGTAGTTCAAATAGAACTAATTTTTAATGTGACTTTGGTAGACCTAATCGTCTTGTGGGCTCAATTAGTTCCTCTTTTTTTTTTGGTATATATACAGTCTGTGAGCGCCACCGACTGGGTAGGATCGATTAGTTCAGTCACACACGCGCATTTGAGCAACGTCCTATAGCTTCTATGTTGGAGTTATTTCCCTGTTTTATTTGTGTCTTTTAGTTTTTCCGAGTTGTTCGTTCATTACGTGACAGCCCTATTATTTTAACCAACGCAGTTCAGTCGCAGATGCGCATTTGCGCAACGTCGGAGTTGCGTTGGAGTTATTGTGTCTTTTGTTTTTTTTCCCGAGTCGTTTGTTCATCACGTGACAGCCCCATTACTTTAACCAACGCAGTCTGAGCCGGAAAGTGCGGGAACAAACGATTAGTTTATCTCTCAAGTGCTACTGCTTTCCAATCGTTAATGACACTGGCTCAGTTAGGCTAGTCAAGTATTAACGTAAAATTCTATTTGAGGCTATGTGATCATACTGTGGTGAAATGAATGGACAATGATTGAAGGGAATGTGTGGACACTAATTTTTATTTTAACCATATTACCGGTAATCTGGATGTGAGGTGGGGCTGTCACGTGGTGACCGACCAACTCAAAACAAAAGCGAGAACTTGTCAGATGCTGGGTGCAGGGCAGGCATAGACCAAAGACCCAGGTAAACAATGAATTAATATTTGCTGTTTCTTATAGCATTATACTTTTGTCTTGTTTGTAGTGTGATCAACATTTGTGTAAGCAGTAGATGTGTTTGGGAGGTAAGCCTAACATTTTAATTTAGCTCAAATGAATTAAGAACTAATGTGGAGACTGCATAGGTTTGGCTAATGGGGCTGTCACATATTTTTATAAAGTGAACGAGATGAACGAGAGGACTCGAAAAAAAGTTTAGTTCACTTTGATGACCAAGACACACACAAACTTGTCAGTTAGGTGAACGGCTTTTCCCTACACTACAACCTACCAATAATCGTATCTACTAATGCTGAAAAAAATCACTGTAACACACTGTAAGGGCCCATGTACACATGACGCCTTTTTCTGAGCGGCAGCTGTTTTTTTTTTTTTAAGCTATTTCAATGAGAACCGAGCATAGCCGTATGGAGAAAAGGCGTCGGCTCTAGCGTTTTTTTTTTTCGAGCGCTCCACTTGAATTTGGGCAGCCGCATCAATCCCTTCAAGTTAAAAATCTGTGAACTTTTCAGAAAAGCGCTGCAACGTCACCGCCGTCTTTTTTTTCAGAAGGACAATAAGCTACAGAAAGAAATCATCACCTTGACGACGACGAACATGGAGAAGTAGCTTTGTTGGTTAGTCTCATGTACCAATATTCTTATTTTTGTAAGTTGACAGTGCAGTTCATTGTCCAAACTAAATAAAAGCACAAGATCCCTCAGGTTTGTAAACACCACACAGCAGAAAATGTAATAAAACTAGAGAATGTAATTCCAGGGAATTACGTTTGCATGAAAATGTGGTGTAATAACCAGATTAAATGATTCAAATAGATTAAAATAGCATTTATGATTGAAATGTTGACTACATTGTATTTTCTTGGCCATCGTGTCACCGCCGACACCCATATTTTTCTGTGCGTGCGTGTGTGTGTGAACTTAGCTGCTATAAATTAGTACATATGCCAATAATGCCAACATGCTAACATAATTATTTAAACAGTGGTACTCAGTTGACTTAGTTTATGCTAATTAGTATATATGCTATCTATTCAAACGTGTTTACAATGTTAACTATATAAACTGTAGACTTCAGTTGACTTAGTTGATGTTAATTAGCATATACACTAACAATTTTAACATGTAAACTATGCTAATAATATTAACTATGCCAATACGGGTACTCAGTGAACTAAGCTGATGTTAATTAGCACATATACTAACTATGCTAATATGCTAGCTATGCTAACAATGCTAATTGTGCTAACAGTGGTACTCAGTGGACGTAGCTGATGATAATTAGCATATATGCTAATCATGCTAACTATGCTAGCTATGCTAATCATGCTAACAGTGGTACTCAGTGGATATAGCTGATGATAATTAGCACATATGCTAATCATGCTAATATGCTAACTATGCTAGTTATGCTAACAATGCTAATCATGCTAACAGTGGTACTCAGTGGACTTAGCTGATGTTAATTAGTATATATGCTAATTATGTTAACTAGGCTAATTATGCTAACTATGCTAAGTCACCTA
>JAGFZM010003751.1:0-16986 GCA_017657215.1 Limnothrissa miodon
CCCAGTCTAACAAAACAAGAGGTGATTTACAATTGAACAAGCCTGAGCTCTATCTAAAAGATATAAGACTTGGAGCTAATCCAAAGCAGATGTTCAGAGCAAAAGCCATAATACAAGGTCGTGAGATGGGAAAACTATAAGGTGGAGCACGAGCTCTTCCATGTGGGTAAATTGGGTCAACACGGTTGAAAGGGAAAATATTCATAATTATGAGGAAATATGAATATCCATGGAATTGGAGATAACTGACCAAAAACTAATAGGACAGATGTCTTGAGCCCAGATAAGTTCTAAAAACGCAATTGGACATATGTAAATTAATATGTCATTCAAAACATTGATGCACAGGGAGGAGAACCCAGGAGAAAGAGGGCTTTTTTCAGAGAAGGAAGATTTTTGAGGGAACCCTGAGCTTTGGAACATCAAAGACAGACATTGTGCAACTTTCCTTGTGAATTTGTATTTCTACAAGTTACTACCAATAAAGATCCAACTTCAGCATTTAATCTCCTGTGTGGACATCAACTGATTTCGCAACGACATTGACTAAGAACTCTCTCAATAACTAGGCAATAGAATCTGCTCAGAACATAGCCTACTGATATAAGTGTTGACTTTAATTTGACCATGATACAAATGTTGACATTAAGGCACCACAATTGCATCACATTATTGCAAGGATCTTCCATGTACAGCCTAAATAGAAGATTTGCTACTGTGAGCTGATGCTCTACTTAGTGTTGTAGTACACAAGACTGGTCTTGGACTCGGCTTTCTCTGTCTCGTCTCAGACTTAACCCTTCAAAGAATCGGTCTTGACTCAGTCTTGGACAACAGAAGAAGGAGAATGACTCACAATTTCAGATTGAGTCCTCGAGACCAATTTCGTAATTTCAAAAGGGTATGGCTGCAGACAGCAGAGGTGCACTCTCAGCCAAAACGGGAAGCGAGCGCTAATCCACTGACGTCAGGTGCACAGTTAACAGGGAATTGTGTCTTTCTTGATAAGATAGTGCTAATAAAATCTTATTTCTATCTCCTTTCTAGGGGAGGCATAGGCATACATCTACTGAGGCATATATCTATTCTATTGGCATATAACTATTGAGATAAAGAAATAAATAGAAACTCCTAACAAATATATTGGAAATAAGTTGAGAGATGGTGATGCATGGATGGTCAATAGGCTTACATGAAATATTCAGTGATTGTCCAAATATCTGTTGAATATCCAAAGTCAAACTAACTAACTCAGATGTTAATAAATAGATATTGTTCCAGCAATTACTTATGTGCTTTGTCCAGCTATGTGTTTGCTAAATGTTAAATGCTTTGTCATCAAAAAACTACTAAGACATAACAATTTATTGGGATTTTATGCCCGTTTCAAGTTGTATTTAAATTGAAGTTGTGTTTAAATTTATTCCAATCCTGCAATCCCACATTAGAAAACCAATGATGTTTGAAATGTTTATTATTACAGATACATTATCTTAGTATGTACATTATTTTAAGTATCTTTAAGACACATCCCCAGCACTGTGATGACCTCCCGTCACTGACAATAAGCAGACCAACTCCAGTCACAGTTTGCCTGTAGCTATGGTTTTAATGCTAAAAGATGATGGGGTGAGACTGACTTTACCTGCAGGTGCAACTTGTGCTGACACATATGAACCTCCATTCATGAGGAGAAAGATGATGAAAGCTGGTAAAAGATAAAAAAGAGAATGTTTTAATCACAGTGACATGAAACAAATAAAGTATGAAACAATACACATGATCAGATTTTGAGTAAGTAAGCAAAACAAACAATACATATTATATAAATCACGTTAACAGCTGTCCATTATCAAGGCATTTAGTATCCTGTTCATCTCCTAAACTGAGCCATTTTAGGAAATTTAATATGTTTTAATTGTGTTATATTTTGTGTATTGCATATGTTTTTGTTTGTATGTGGCGTATGGAAATGTAAAAGTACTATGTCGGCATTGGCACTTACACATAAGTTGAAGGGATTCCATTTTCTTGAACACATGATGACCCTTCTTCATGGTAGGTAATGCCCCAGTCATTTCAGACAGACATGGCAGCTGCAGCCAACACATAGACCAGTTGATGCCACCGCAGAGTGTGTAGAGTGATGGCACTGATGAGGAAGGACAGAGATACAAAGATGGCCTGAAAGTCCATGCAAATTGGGGTAACGCTGGTAGAACATGATTCCTAGGAAGGTTGATCTGATTTTATCTGCGCATATGCAAAGTTGTGTGTTTCAGGTGTGATGTGTCTAAATAATGTACTGAAGATGTTTATAAAAAAGTGAATAAGTGGCTTTTTTGTAAGTGTCTCTCAAAAATGCCGATTGACATGGCATCTATTAGATAACTCGACTTTGCTAAGGAGAATATTTGAAGAAACAAATACTTCCTTGACCATAAGATTCACTGAGACACACTTTTTACTCATGAGGAATAAAACAGGGTTCCAAACATTAAAATAATAGTACAAACAAAATGATTATTGTGTTAGATTCTTCAAGTAATAATGCATTATGCATTTATTAATGTCTTTGTTAACACATACTATAATGTCAAATGTCCTGTCCTCCAAAAAAAAGGGTCTGTTGAACGACTTGGACAGATCCACTAGATCAACGTAAAACACTGTGCATTCTTTGCCTTATTCTGCCATCTAGTGGGTGAAAAGTGTAACAGAAGTTTCGTGAATTGATTTGTTCTCATTTGACAATCGTTGCTTACACGGACAGTTAATATAATCAGTTGTTTATTGGGCAAGATTCTGATCAGATAAATACGTCGAGGAGGACGACAACTGCTTTAAATGTGATAGATGACAATTTACACAGAGTAAGGTTTACTTAGTTAAAAATGCGAAGTGTGACACAATGCGCAATCTCTCGAGTGAGATTCTCTCTCTATATATAGCTCAAATTAACTTGGTGGTTAAGGCAAGTGATATACAAAACGCCAGACATAAGCTTGTGCATTGTGAGTTTAGCTCAGCTCCACTCATGGTCATCAACCTTTATCAACAAATAGCCTATCCGTGATGGTCCAGTCAAGGACGGGGAAAGACATTCATTTGAACTAGCGTTGAAGTAGGATATATAGCCAAGTGGCATGCAAACACAAAAGCACAACATGAACATAAAAGGAAAACATTGATCAAGAAAACTCTGTGAGGAAAAACATCACACCGGCCGTTGGATTCGAACTCGCAATAAAAGTACCAAAGCATAGGAACAACGCTGCGTAATCCACTGCGCCACAGCACCACATAGTAATTGTCATCACAATTTCGGTTTCAGGAATCGGTTTCGATTTCTTTTAAAATAACAACAAAGCAAGCATCTGCAGTGAAAGAGGCTTTATTCTTGGTAAAGTTGAAACATATCTATGATGAGCATGGCGGCTATATGAGTTGGAGAAAACTTCAATTGCATTGGGGAAGAAGATCAGTGCTCAGGGGTCTGTGTTGAACTTTTCTGGTCTGTTTTTCTTGTTATGGGATTGGGTGCTAGCAATTAAACTTTATTGGCTGGTGAAACCAAGGGAGGAGATCATTATCATATGGCCAGAACGCGTTGTGGAGCGTGCAGTGGAACGCGCTCTGGAACGCGTTATGGCAAGCCGTATGACGGCGCTTTTAATGGCGTTGTGGGGACATATTCAAGACGCCGTCCAAAGCGCCGTTTCTTCCGCAATTTACGCCGTATTATATGCCGTTGTCTTGTATTACGACGTAAAATACGACGTAAATTGCGGAAGAAACGGCGCTTTGAACGGCGTTTTGTTATTTTTACGTGTTACAAATACCCGAATTCTGGCACTGTTGGCTTGCCATAGACCCATCAGGAGATCCGAACCGCCCCGCCCGACCCGCGAAGAAAATGGTTGAACCGTGACCCTAATCCGACCCGATGAAAAAAAAAACGCTAGTGTCTACTGTCGCGGAACCTAGCTACCAGTTAAGTGGAGAGGACTAATTTGCAACAATGGTATCCAAATGACAATGATTTGCGCCATAAAGATGATGATACAACTTCATGAAGGATTAATTAGCCAATGCATGAAACAACGCCACAAAAAAAAAAACGATCGATTTGTTGTTTTTATTAAGGATTGCCAAAAATGAAACACATTTCTCCTGCAGACCTACAAGACACAAGTGTGTATGAAAAAAAGTTGTTCCTAGCTGTAACATTATCATGGCATAACAAAGCCAACACAAGTTGTTCCAAGCTGTAACATTATCATGGCATAACAAAGCCGCAACATTTCAACAATCTAAGCTACCAAATTGATAATATTAGCCGACTTTATTTATGGCATCTGTTTGGAAGCACTGTGAAGGAAAGTAATAGAATCCACTGGGCCAGGGTTAAGCCTATTTAGACGCGCTTCCAGCACGCCACCTGCTGAACTTAACGCGCGCTCGCTCGAAACGCTGGATGCAGGAATGCAAAGCACCTCTCTTGCCAGCATCGAGAGGAGAGGGAAATCATAACAACGAGTCTTCCAAAAGTCTTAGAAAGTCTCTAATGCAATATGCCTAATTCATTGCGTTTTTACTTTTTTGACCCGACCCGGACCCACCCGCACCCTCAATACTTCTACCCGTAACCGCGGGTAAACCCGGGAGGGAGACACGGGAGGGAGAGGGAGACACCTGCGTGCAGCTCAGCACTACAACATGATCAAAGGCCTATGCAACAATCTTTCCCTGGTTCTGCTGAATGGATTTCTCGATGATCATAATTGTACGGAAATTCATATAGATGGAGTGACTGGAGCTGTTCTGCGTGCTCTGCCCCTGGACGAACTGCACTGCAGCAGAGAAGGTGCAGCAGAGGCAACCTTACTACGGTCCTTTTGTTGTGAATATAGAAAAAAGAAATAAGATTAAAAAAGAAAAAACTTTTGTGAGATCTTCCAAAACAAACTCGAGATCTCGCCAAAATAAAATATAAAGACCTTGCCAAACAAACTCAAGATCTGGCAGTTTCTCTCCACCAAGCTTTACACCAAAATCAAATGCAAATCCCCAGTGTCCCTTGGTGCCCACAACAGCTAAAGGAAATATATACTGTATTTCACACCCTCTCCATGCTCTCTGATCCTCCTCACAGTCAAGTTGGAAAACTTTAGAACCACACTGGTTTGTTAGTTGCTGGCTATTCAGTGTCCTCATTTGTAGCAACCACATTCCCACAATTAATTTGAAATTTATCCAAATCCGTGTCAGTCCCAAATTAGGTCTAATCTCCATTTCAGCAGGTCTCAGTCACACACACACTCAGTCCTGCAACCTCACTCAAAAAAAATCTAGAATCTGTGATGAAAAACTTAATGAGATTATTTTATGGGTGGCATACGTCTGGTTGGCGGTTGGTTTGAGTTAATGCACATAAAATCCTCCAGAACAAAAGGTCACATTCACACCCCCAATATGGTGCATCCGTTTGAGTTCTTGGCACACAGCTGCATATTTTTTCCGTTCAAGGCGCTTGGGTATCCATTTGTAATGTGGTTACCACAGAGTCCCCAACGGTCAGTCACTGCTGCTCCAGACACTTTAGATGGTAAACAGACATAATCCAGGGTATCACCCCCTACACCTTTAAAGTGGTACCAGCCTTCCTGCAGGTTGCTATGGTGATGGCGCTGTACGATGGCTGCCGTTGACCGTACCTCCACTTTGTTTTTCACCCTTTCTGGGCTTTTTTGCTTTTTCTTTTTCATTTCTGGCACTGTGCTGTGGCCTACAGGTAGCCTTGAATGTGGTTGTCACTTCTGTTTGGTTTTCGGCGGGGTCTCTGTGGGTTTGGAGGAGCTTGTTGGTTTGGACATTTTTTGCGAAGTGAATATACTTTAAATGATGCATTCCGACCGACCGTCATTTCACTGTCTACCCTACCGTCTTTATCTGCGGAGCTTGGAGGAGGTCGGGCAGGGACCCGTTGTGAGTGTTGGATGTGGAGGACTGCGGGGGTTGCCTGTGGAGTGGAGGACGGCTCACAGGGGGCCGTGTTTGGAGGAGGACGGCGCTGCCTGCGTGGTGGCTGCTATCCTGTGATCTCCGACGCAATGTTGGTCATCCCCTATACTTGATGTCACTCCTGCGTCCCGACTTCAGCCACAAATCCACGACCTCAAAACATCTCTTCTACATGGATCCTGAATCCTATTTATATGGACTATTCATGTACAATAGCTACTAATGCCAATTGCTAATTATTATTATTATTACTATTATTTATTTTATTTTATTTTTTTCTTCTTCTTCTTTCCCTTTATCCATCTTTTCTCTTCAATGCAATTTCACTACATGGTTTTACGTTAGTAACTCAATGTATGTGACAAATAAACTCCTTGAATCCTTGAATCCTTGAATCCTCCTTGAATCCTTGAATCCTTGCAGGTTCGAGTTCTTCTTGGGCCAAAGCTGGGACCGAGCCAACGAGAATCCTCGGTTCCTCCAGGGTTCTGAGATGTTAGTGTACTGCTCACAAGGGTCTAGTGTGAGGTCACAATGAAACAGAATGTCAAATTATGCTGCAGTGAGCATGGGGCTGCATTTTATTTTGTAACACAAGAGGCCTGTTCTAGAATCCTCTTTATGGACCTCAGCCACTCTCCCAGCTCACTGTCTCTCTTGGGTCTATAGCGATATCTATATATTGTCTGTGCCCATTTTCTCAAAAATGTTAGATGCAGGCCCACTTGACCTAGTTTTGTCTCACTATCTACTGTGTGCATGGATGAAAAACAAACAAACAAACAAACACAAACACCTGACTTGAGTAAGAAAATGCAAAATGTTTTTTCTTTGACTGTTGTCCACTTATCAGTGCCAGTAGCAAATAGTCTATGGTCCGTTAGAAGAAGACGCTGTATAAAAATCCATGCTGGAAAGTGATAAGCCATTATTATTATCATACTCACGTCTTCAGGTTACAGTAGCAGTTATCATAGTTTTGCTCATTTAATTAAGAAATGTTTAACATGGTTTCCCAATAAAAAAGGACTCGAAGATCTAATGACTGCTGAAAACAAAACACTCATCAGTGCTGAGTGTATTTCACTGTCCACTAGGTTTAGGATACATTTCCCTCAGAGGATCATCAATACTTAAAATCATATACAAAGATTTGCAGCAGGGGCCATTCTTGTAGCAAAGCTTCTGTTCTTCCCTGACGGTGGCAGTTCAGAGACGCTTTAGAGAAACTCAGTGGCTGTGAAGCTGAACGCACTGTAACTGAGGTGTATTACACAGTTGATACAGAACCTGAAGAAATCTTTCTAGTAGTACCATTCTTTGTGTGTGTCTGTGTTTGGATGGGTCCAGATATGACGTCTGATGTGGCCTAAAGAATTTTTTAATAATTTATATTTTTAGGTTTGATTTGACTATGAGAAACTGTGTAAATCGGAAGTCAGTGAGCCCATTAATATTCTGCTGACCACTGAAACAGCGTCTGCAACTGTTTCCTTCCTAGTTAGACAGGCAGGCAGACAGAGAGAGTATCAAAGAAGGCATGAAGATTTGCATGCAGGTGCCAAAAACTCACAAGCCACAACGGGCAAAATGACAAACAGAACTTGGGAACAAAATCTCTCTTTAAACTATGACTCCCCGTCTTCCACACATGACCAATAACCATACAAAGATGAGCAGGAAGACCAGGGTTTAAATAACAAACATGATGAGAGCAGATGTGTAAAACATGGCTGAAAATGTAATAGATAGATAGACAGATAGATAGATAGATAGATAAAACTAATCTCATTCCATTTGTCCTGCAATAGAATGTACCGGTATTATCAATTCAGAACTAATGTGTAACTAAAGATTATTTGTATTACAAATTGGCAAATACTGTGGTGGTGAAAGAATTTTGCATATACAACACTATTTGACCTCTACATGGTGTTACTTGTCACACTAGCTGGCAAGTTCCTTAGAAGCACTCAAACAGCTCAGCTGATTTGCCTGCTATTGTCAACATTCAGAACCAGCCTGCATAACTGAAAGCTTGTTTGCATAGAGCTAGCTTTGGGCCACTGCATATCTTTGGGGATTGTAGAGACAAAGCCAAATTTGTCTCTGAGCCTGTCCCTAGACTAGTACTGTATAAGCAGGTTTACTTCCCTTACTGTTGATATCTTGGTGAAGTTTGATGTGGCCCATGTAAGTAGACTACATGAGATTAGTTATCTACAGTATATTCCGGTTGCCAAGACTACCGAGTAATGCACACTTAGTTAGTAGGTAGTTATACAAGTAAGCAAATGCTGTGGTGGTGAAAGGATTTTGTATACAACACTATCTGACCTCTACATGGTGTTACTTGTCAAACTAGCTGGCAAGTTCCTTAGAAGCACAGCTGATTTGCCTGCTATGGCCCACATTCACCAGCTTCCTATATAACTGAAAGCTGATTTGCATTGAGCTAGTATTGGGCCACTGCTTCTTGTTTTAAAGAAAAAGCCAAATTTGTCTCTGAGCCTGTCCCTAGACTAGTACTGTATAAACAGGTTTACTTCGCTTACTGTTGATATCTTGGTGTAGTTTGATGTGGCCCATGTAAGTAGCCTACATCAGATTTCTACAGTATATTCCGGTTGCCAAGACTACAGAGTAGGGCTGCGGTTTTCTGCCCTCTGCGCTAAAATAAGGCCCCTTTCAACTTAGTTCTGATCTGAGCTAACATGAAACTCTGGTTCTTTGGAAGACAAAAAATTGCATCTGAAAAACCTCAAATCAACACAGCAATGTCAAAACAACAAGCTCAATATTTATATATTGTGCATGTTGTTTAGAATGCTTAATCAACATATTATTTATATAATTAAGAGTGATGACAATTATGATTACTGAATGACAATTTATTTTTGTGATGTTTATTTCAACATTAACCTGGCCATTTAAATGAAAGGTAAACACAATTTGCTTAGGTTGTTTAAATGAAAAGTAAACACCATTGGCATAACATAACTTTCAACAACATGTTAATAGAACAAATATATTTTTTGTGAAGGAAGCAGATGGATAAAGGTAGCAAGTACACTCTTAGTTTGCATTGTTTCACACTGTTGTTTTATCCCCATTACCCACTACTATCATCTTAATGTTAGACTACAAAAACATAAACAGTGTACAAATGTCTATGTCTTTAGTATTCCTGAGAGTGATATACAAAAATAACTAATAAACAGTTTTGTGCAGATATTTGGGAGCATAAGAATTTTTAAGAAAAGTTATCAATGTTAAAACTTAACATTAACCTAAATTCACACTGCTACTAATGCAGTGTTGCTATGGAACCATACTACTTTGATAACACATCAATAACACACTACTACATATGCTACTTTGCTGTGCTACTCTGCTACTTTGATATCAGAACACAACCGGATACAGAATGAAAATTCTAGAGTTCTGACACACAAATAAAGTCTGAAGCCAAACTGTAGAGGGCGCTGTTGTATCACTGTCAGTCCTAGGTTTTCCTCCCACAGCACTTCTTCCTGATCTGATGTAGCACCTGGACAGACATTGTGTTTGTGTGCAACAGTGTAGTCTGTGATAGGATGCATAGCTAACAGATGTACAACCAATTTAATATGTATAATAGCCTATAAGGTGGAGGTCAAGGAAGCTTTAAGGTACCTTAACTCAGCGATGCACCATAAAACATCAGACACTCCATGTTTACATATAAATTCTTTACAGTGTAGAAAAAAGAGTATTGCCAAACATTTGATTATTTTACCTCTTTGTTGAGAACACAGTGCAACAGGAAGATAAAGGTTCCCTGTTGGCTGTTGAGCACAATGAAGGGCACTTCCAGAACACTATTATTTTTTGTGAAGAATCCCAGTATCCAAGGCAATCCCAAAATGACAGATTGAATCATAGTTTTACACACTAAAGTCCTGCAGAGAAAGGAAAACACAGTCTTTGACCTCCCTTCAGCAGCCTATAGCACCAAATTCAGGACCTTAAGATGTGTTCATGTCATTTTTAAATCAATAAATTATATTAACATTTGAATATAATTTTAAAGCCTCTATGTGTAGGATTTATCTTCTATTTATCTTCGTCTTTTATTCAAAATATATTTTTTATTTAAAAAATTTAATGTAAAACGATGGTAATTACCTCCATGAATAAATTGTAGTGTTCCGGTAAACTTGGTAATTTCCATTTATATATAGATATGGCTGGGGACCAAAGAAGAATATCCATTTTGCGCCGCCATTTTCAAAAGTACGGGTTCTTGTAGGGGAGAGCAGTATCGTATATTCAGCTCCGCCTTTCGCGTTTCCGCTCAGAGACTGAGTAGCAGAAACTGAGATAAGAGCGAGCGAGCGAGCGAGCGTTCGGCCTCCGTAGCAAGAAATTAGGATTGTGGGAAGGGGAGGGCTAATACATTTTATTCAAACGTATGCAGTATACCACTTCGCCAATAGATGGGGAATTCTGATACGATCCTATACATAGAGGCTTTAAGGAAAAAAAAATAAGGAAAAAGACTCCTAACTTGTCATGTCTTGATAAACAGACAGCCATACACCTACAGTACTTGCAACTACATGCCTTGATAAACAGACATCCCTACACCTACCTACAGTACATGTTATGCCTTGATGATAAATAGACAAAAAGAGTATCATGAAATAGACCTAATAGAATAGATGAATGAAATTGTCATGTGTTTATAATCGTGTGTATCCTTACCTAGTTACATTTTTGTGTGTGTTGCTGGGTCTCATCATCTGGGACAGGGTTATGCGAAGTAGGATCAGGATGACGACATAGAGGATTGTGTTGAACTAGATTAGGTGACAAATAACAAACAAATGCAGAGTTATTATAGTAGAATTTGCACCACACTTTGCATTTTTTTGGTCACATTTATATTGCAAGCACTATCATTTCCTTATAATTCTACACATTTAAAGAATTATTACAACATCTCTACTTACTCCAAGAATGAAGCAAGCTGGACCCAGAAAACTCCAGTTGTATCCATCCTTATAATTCAACCAGCACCTATAGAGTAAAATAAATCATGACGTGTATGGCTTTGAAATTTTTATAAAGACATATGTCTTCTTTCAAGTATAACAGTGATTGAAACGGTGATAGAAACAGTTATTTTATATTTACGCTCACTTGTCACTCCCATAACCATCAGGAACAAGTCCTGCTGAAAGCGTCACAATAGTGAAGGGTGCTCCGTAGCCAATCAGACACTGCCATCCCCAGTGAAGCCCCATTTTCTGTGCCACTCTGATGTCCCTGAGCTTCAGGACAGTGTGGAAAAGCAAGATGGCCTCCAGCAGCATCCACACAAATGAGCTCAGGAACAGGTAATGAAGAACTCCGGAGAGCACTGCACAAACAACCTACACACAGGTCAAGAGACAGGAATTAGAACATTTTGGTGGAATTAAAATGACTTGTGAAATCTAATGGCGGGTCATCGTTCAGTCTGTGTATAGCGTGGCGAATGAAAGGTTAAAATGTTGTTTTATAGGCCTACACTATATTCCACAACAAAATCCAATTTCTTTTCTCACTATTTTAACTTCACTTATTTTTCTGCTTTTCCTATTCCTCAACAAAGTGACAAGGGTTAGGGGTGAAAATATCAACACCCCTGCCTATGGACTTGTTTCCAAGTTCTACTTTTGCTTTTCAGTCATTTTGCAGATTAATAACTAGGATATAAAAAAATGTGTGAAAGGAATTATCATGAACACTGTAATCTATGTTAAAAATATGTTAGCATGATCGCTTATCACCTATGTTACTATTGTGATGGTTAATGAAACAGTCTTTGCCATTATTTTAGCATAACCACCTATGTTACCTTTACGTTGGCATAGCTAATCACCAACATTACCATTATGTTAGCGTAGCTAACCACATACGTTACCATTAAGTTACCAGAGCTGACCACATATGTTACCAATATGTTAGCTTACCACCTATGTTAGTTTTACCAATGATGGTTGATGAAACAGTCTTTTCCATTACATTAGCATAGCTAACCACCTACGTTAACATTGTGTAGGCCTATGTTCCAGCCAGTCAAGCCATTTTGGTGTATATCTAAACAACAAGAAGTAATGGCACAGGTTCAATCACCTTTAGAGGCTTGATGAGGTCAATGAACTTCTGAACAAGCAGGAAAAGAAGGTGGCTGAGCAGCAGAGTTATGCAGAGGTTCAGTCGTGCTGTGTTGTTCACTTGGGGTTTCCATCGGATGAGTAGAAAGATTAACACAGCCAGGGACAGGAACACCAGGCCAACACCAACACAGATATCATTCAGTAACGTCGTTGTCATCTGTAAAGTAAATGTCATCTGGTCAGTCTGTAAACATGGTAAGGGGTTGATGGTCTGTCTGCTGTATATATAAAACTGAAACTGTTTAATAAGTTGTACAAAAAACAACAAAGAAAAACACTTGCATGTTACATCTGATCTCTACAGAGCCCAGGAAGGATCATGTTGGGGAATATTATTGTTCCTTCGCAATACTTTTGCATTCCCTCACAATACTTTTTGCATTCCCTTGCAATACTTTTGTGTTCCCTCGCAATACTTTTTGCATTCCCTCGCAATACTTTTGTGTGACATGTTTTTGTCCCCCTTGCATCCTGTTCTACCAATTGAGCACTGATGGCAACTTTTATGCCTGTGCGTCCTTACCTCATCCTCCTCAGGGCGCTCTACCTGCATGATCAGGCTGAAGGTGGAGAAGTGCTGGCAGGTGCAGACGCTGTGGGTGGTGTTGCTGTAGCTGAGGTGACACCCGTCTACCACCCAGGCACTGCTGTTCCAGTACACACAGGAGAGAACACCCTGAGGGTGAATGACCTGTGGAGGACACACACACACACACAGACACACACACACACACACACACAGAGACACACGCACACAGGTATTCCAGTACACACAACAGAGAACACCCTGGGGGTCCCGAGTCTAACCTCACCAGTAATAAACTGCCAATCAATGCAGATTTATCCATTGAAACCCAGATACTCTTGAAATAAATAAAAACTACAAAATCCATTCTTTAACATCTCAGCTCTTTGAAACCCATGTTTTAGCCTGTTAGTCTACATATGCAATTCTCTTTTGTCCAAGCTGTCCAATGAATCAATAGCAGATTAAATATTGATGATATACAATAGAATTATAATACAATATTGCTTGGTAGAGAGTACAGATCGAGGTATGCAAAGGTGGTGGAGGTAAGCAAAAAAGGGACTAACCTTGATGTGTTTAAATGTAATGTTGGCTGGGCTCGGCAAGGCTTTGTTTGGGGTTCTGGGGAGGAAGGCAGATACAATCTCAGACTTCATGGTCTTTACAGTGTTATTGACTGTGTAGAACAAGTCTGCTGTCAGTACTAAGTCCATGTTGGTGAAGGTGGTGAGAGCCACTGCAGCTGATCCTAACAGACACAAACACAAGAAAATCAGGCTACCAACACAGCAACCAATGTGATTACCCTAGCAACCGACATTGGCAACCACTTTAGTTACTATAGCAATCACCACAACTCCTAGCAACAGCATGGGAAAGGACTCCTGACAGTTCACATTATCTTTATGGACATCACAACTACATTTTATAGTGGACAGGGAGGGCCACAATAACACGAATGCTTGAAGTGTAGCAGAGTATCAGATGAGAAATCAGCCCCCTGAGATCAGCTGGCAGAGGCAGGACCTTGACTCTGTGGCTTGCTGGAACTAACGCTGTGCTCAATTTAAAGTCACACACATACAGTACCGTTGTTCTTCTGTGCAATACCAATGAGATCAATGTCCAGTGAGGAATTTTTGTTTTTGACATTGGTAGTCTGATTGCTCTTAAAGTCTTTGCCAATGATGAAAGTTTGTATTTCTGAAAGCAAAGAAAACAACATATAATGAGTTTACAGAATGTTTGTTGCTTATGGAAATCCTTATGTTGTTGTTGTTTTTTTAATGTTGTCTATGGAGACCGGGATTTTTCATAGTGTATTCAGGGGGCAGAAGGCTATCCAATCAAGGGGAGATGCCTACAATTTGAGATAAAAATGAGATTGCGCTAAAATCCTGCAACATCTCATAGAACACCTTTAAGTTCTCTCTGAAAAAATTACATATTGTTTGGGAAGGGGGTGGGGAGGAAGATAGGGGGAGAGAGAGAGAGAGAAATGGTTGTGGGAGACTGCACACCCATGGTTTTGGTTCTCAGTGTCCTGGAGCTGTTAGTAGTGGTTGACTCCACCAGTGCCCCCACCAGCGCCCCCACCAGCTTCTCAGTAGACTGCAACACAGCATCACCTGCAGCTGCCAGCTCCTTCACGCTGGCGTTCTTCACCTCTGCAGGAAGGGTATCTTCTAAAGTCACCAGTAAGGATTTCACCTCCTGCAGGTAAGCAAGCAATAGCAATCAACCAGACACACTTTCACACACAGTTGCTGGGCATTCACGCGTATGTTACAGTTCTAACATAGTTCATGAAACCTAGTTCCTCTGTGTTTCCACTATGTTTGAACAACGAGGTGTTACTGCAATTTTTTTTCTAATGTGTATATGTGTAATCTTTACATAATAAATGCCCCAAATAAGTGGTTCAACCAAGTAGTGTTGTGTCGTTCATGTTGTTGTGTAGTTCAAATAGAACTAATTTTTAATGTGACTTTGGTAGACCTAATCGTCTTGTGGGCTCAATTAGTTCCTCTTTTTTTTTTGGTATATATACAGTCTGTGAGCGCCACCGACTGGGTAGGATCGATTAGTTCAGTCACACACGCGCATTTGAGCAACGTCCTATAGCTTCTATGTTGGAGTTATTTCCCTGTTTTATTTGTGTCTTTTAGTTTTTCCGAGTTGTTCGTTCATTACGTGACAGCCCTATTATTTTAACCAACGCAGTTCAGTCGCAGATGTGCATTTGCGCAACGTCGGAGTTGCGTTGGAGTTATTGTGTCTTTTGTTTTTTTTCCCGAGTCGTTTGTTCATCACGTGACAGCCCCATTACTTTAACCAACGCAGTCTGAGCCGGAAAGTGCGGGAACAAACGATTAGTTTATCTCTCAAGTGCTACTGCTTTCCAATCGTTAATGACACTGGCTCAGTTAGGCTAGTCAAGTATTAACGTAAAATTCTATTTGAGGCTATGTGATCATACTGTGGTGAAATGAATGGACAATGATTGAAGGGAATGTGTGGACACTAATTTTTATTTTAACCATATTACCGGTAATCTGGATGTGAGGTGGGGCTGTCACGTGGTGACCGACCAACTCAAAACAAAAGCGAGAACTTGTCAGATGCTGGGTGCAGGGCAGGCATAGACCAAAGACCCAGGTAAACAATGAATTAATATTTGCTGTTTCTTATAGCATTATACTTTTGTCTTGTTTGTAGTGTGATCAACATTTGTGTAAGCAGTAGATGTGTTTGGGAGGTAAGCCTAACATTTTAATTTAGCTCAAATGAATTAAGAACTAATGTGGAGACTGCATAGGTTTGGCTAATGGGGCTGTCACATATTTTTATAAAGTGAACGAGATGAACGAGAGGACTCGAAAAAAAGTTTAGTTCACTTTGATGACCAAGACACACACAAACTTGTCAGTTAGGTGAACGGCTTTTCCCTACACTACAACCTACCAATAATCGTATCTACTAATGCTGAAAAAAATCACTGTAACACACTGTAAGGGCCCATGTACACATGACGCCTTTTTCTGAGCGGCAGCTGTTTTTTTTTTTTTAAGCTATTTCAATGAGAACCGAGCATAGCCGTATGGAGAAAAGGCGTCGGCTCTAGCGTTTTTTTTTTTCGAGCGCTCCACTTGAATTTGGGCAGCCGCATCAATCCCTTCAAGTTAAAAATCTGTGAACTTTTCAGAAAAGCGCTGCAACGTCACCGCCGTCTTTTTTTTCAGAAGGACAATAAGCTACAGAAAGAAATCATCACCTTGACGACGACGAACATGGAGAAGTAGCTTTGTTGGTTAGTCTCATGTACCAATATTCTTATTTTTGTAAGTTGACAGTGCAGTTCATTGTCCAAACTAAATAAAAGCACAAGATCCCTCAGGTTTGTAAACACCACACAGCAGAAAATGTAATAAAACTAGAGAATGTAATTCCAGGGAATTACGTTTGCATGAAAATGTGGTGTAATAACCAGATTAAATGATTCAAATAGATTAAAATAGCATTTATGATTGAAATGTTGACTACATTGTATTTTCTTGGCCATCGTGTCACCGCCGACACCCATATTTTTCTGTGCGTGCGTGTGTGTGTGAACTTAGCTGCTATAAATTAGTACATATGCCAATAATGCCAACATGCTAACATAATTATTTAAACAGTGGTACTCAGTTGACTTAGTTTATGCTAATTAGTATATATGCTATCTATTCAAACGTGTTTACAATGTTAACTATATAAACTGTAGACTTCAGTTGACTTAGTTGATGTTAATTAGCATATACACTAACAATTTTAACATGTAAACTATGCTAATAATATTAACTATGCCAATACGGGTACTCAGTGAACTAAGCTGATGTTAATTAGCACATATACTAACTATGCTAATATGCTAGCTATGCTAACAATGCTAATTGTGCTAACAGTGGTACTCAGTGGACGTAGCTGATGATAATTAGCATATATGCTAATCATGCTAACTATGCTAGCTATGCTAATCATGCTAACAGTGGTACTCAGTGGATATAGCTGATGATAATTAGCACATATGCTAATCATGCTAATATGCTAACTATGCTAGTTATGCTAACAATGCTAATCATGCTAACAGTGGTACTCAGTGGACTTAGCTGATGTTAATTAGTATATATGCTAATTATGTTAATTATGTTAACTAGGCTAATTATGCTAACTATGCTAAGTCACCTA
>JAGFZM010003752.1:0-19316 GCA_017657215.1 Limnothrissa miodon
GAGAGAGAGAGAGAGAGAGAGAGAGAGAGAGAGAGAGAGAGACCTCATTCACAAACTCCAAACTAACATTAAATTAAGAACTGATGTGTTTGATCCATTTTTAATCCTCAGATGAACCTGCTGAAGATCATCGCCATGGCTATTGGCCTGTTGTTCCTGATCCTAACTCTGTTGACCTTTGCCCTTTGTGCCCCGGACCCCAAAGTGACAAACGTGGCACGCCTGAACCTGTGCATCAGCCTGTTCCTGGCTCAGCTGCTCGCGCTTCTCACCCAGGAGTTCATCGTCCGCATCCTCCCTCACAAGGTTCCCAGATCAGTTCTTTGTTTGTTTGTTTGTATGTCAGTGTCACCAGTGGAGGGACTTGTATGAGGTCTGTGATAAATACTAAAACACACCCACACATAGGACAGCTGTGTTGTAGCATGTCCAAGGGGTTCATCTTCCACCTCTTCTCTCATAAGGTGCCTAAATGAGTCCCTTGTTTGTTTGTCAGTGTCATTAGTGATGGAGATACAGTAGTGTTATGTATGTGTTTGTTTATCAGTGTCATCAGTGGCAGGGCTATTAAGTATGTTGAAAAAAAAAACAGAAAGTCCCAAAATTAATACAGTAGATTGAAAAAGGCCAGATGTAACTGTGTTGTCTTTCCTGTTTGATCCGTTTAGCATTTACTCCACACAGACATCTATTCCACATGGCTAAAGTTGGAAAGATCAGGGTTTCTTCTAAGAAAATATGGGTCAAGGACCTGCCCAGATGAAAACCACTGGGATGTACAAAGCAGTTTGGAGAAGGCTTAAAAAAGAAATATATGTTACTGGCTGCATTTATTTTCAGGAACCTTATTGTTTGGGTAATTGTTAAAGTGCCCATAGAACACATTTTTGACCATCATAAATTGTTCTCAGAGCCTCAATAGTAAATCTGTGTGGCTGAAAGTGACCCAGGAGCACTGCTAGCGCGTTGTTTACAGGTTCATTTAAAAGGCTTAGAACGAAAATATTTGCAATTCCCGCCTCCCCTGGCAAATTCTTTCAGAGACGTTTCCAAACGATCTTTGGTTGGACCATGCAAATATAGGAGGTGTATCTTAGTGCTGCTGACGTCAAGAGCCACCTCGTTTCAGGTTGGCCTTTTTCAGCCCGGCCATT
This sequence comes from Limnothrissa miodon, assembly GCA_017657215.1. NCBI lineage: Eukaryota > Metazoa > Chordata > Actinopteri > Clupeiformes > Clupeidae > Limnothrissa > Limnothrissa miodon. The sequence goes on from JAGFZM010003752.1 coordinate 1,155, forward strand.
TCTAGCTTGAAATTACATGTAGCACGAGGCGGAAGACGGCGCTATGGTCCATTGGATACCGTAAGCTACCTAAATTCAACAATAACAAGGTAAATGTGGTTTGACATTCTATGGGCACTTTAAGTCATGGTTAAGTCATTAAAGATTTAAGCTGAGAGGTTTTTGTAGTTTAATTTGTGCTACATTTACTACAAAAAAATACTACTTTATTTGCTCCTAGAGCAGGCCAAGACAGAAGAACAGTCAGGACAAGCCGACTGTAAAACCTTTTCCCTCGAAGTCCATTCATTGTGCAGACGTGATTCTTTCTTCCCTCCTCTCCTGACAGGTGGTGTGTCGTGTTCTATCCGGCCTCCAGACGCTCCTCTTCCTCAGTGTCTTCCATTGGATGATGCTGGACACTCTGCTGCTCCTCCTATCCGTCATCATAGTCAAACAGCTGAAGAAGCCTCGGGGGGAGGGGCCAACCAGTGGCCACTTGTCTCTGATTGGCTACGGGCTTCCATTGGTGATAGTGGGTGTGGCTCTTGGTCTGTTGCCAGATGGGTATGGCACAGAGTGGTGAGTTTGAAAGAAAGAAAGAAAGAAAGAAAGAAAGAAAGAAAGAAAAGCAATGTTATTGTAATAAAAGACTTGAATTAACAGTACATGCTATAGCATGATATGAATTAACAGTACATGCTATAGCATGAAATGAGATTGTGAGAACCTCATAATTCCCTGGGTATGGCACAGAGTGGTGAATTTGAAAGAGAGAGAGAAAAAAAAGAAAGGTAACACTTTCTATGAAGGTTGTATTTATAATGCCCTATGAATGCATTCATAATATTTTATAATGCATCTGTAAAGCATTGTAATGCTCATTATAACCATCTATATGTATTCACAACTCATCATAACCAACGTTATAATGCATTATGATAACTAATTATGAATGATTATAACTGAAATCTGAATAATGCATTATAAATATATCAGTGTCCGCCTATTCACTTGTCAAGTTTTATAATGCAGTATAACTTCTTTTCGTTTCTAAACCCATATAGTGATGCATCGTGAGTTTTGAATTCTACTATAGTGTTGTATCTGTAGATATAAGTATTTACAATAACCTATAGCACATCATTATAAATAGCTATGCTATTTCATAAGTGTTATTTGCCAGCTTTAAGTAAAGTGACAAAAACATGACACTATCATAAACAGATATAAGTATGAGCATAAAAAGCACTAAAATGTTCAGTAGCCTATTGTTATCATTGAAAAACCAGCATGTTATTGTATGATAGTGACATACACAGTCTTTATTGGAACATTCCACCTTTTTAGGATATGGGTTATTTACCCTCTCACATGGAATTGCACATGTGTGGAAAAAACATTTTAGCTTAAGTGCATGCATTTTCCTAGTCTGGTAACCCCAAGATTAACCTTTTTTAAGCTTAATCTTAGCATAATTGGACGCATCATACACGATAAAAGAAAATACAAATCAAAACTAAACGAGTGCAAAACAAAACTAAACGAGTGCAAAGTAATTTCGGACTGTTGTTGTCCTATTTCCTGTATTTTGTTCCAATAAAAAAATTCCTTTCCTTTCGTATTTACTGAGTTAATTGTGCCTCATAATTGTTTATTATGATCTTATATCTACTTATAACCACAGCTCATTTGTACTACTTTACCTAAAGCTGACAAGTAACACCTATGATATTACCATAGTGCTTTATAATATTGTGCACATGGGGTAAAGATACCAGACTCTGTTCAATGCACCTTTAATTACTCCTAGTACTTATATCTGTTTATAATAGTGTCATGTTTTTGTCACTTTACTTAAAGCTGGCAAATAACACTTATGAAATTGCATAGCTATTCATAATTATGTGCTATAGGTTACTGTAAATACTTATGTCTACAGATACAACACTATAGCAGAATTCAAAACTCACGATGCATCACTATATGGATTTAGAAAAGAAAAGAAGTTATACTGCATTATAAAACTTGACAAGTGAATAGGCAGACACTGATATATTTATAATGCATTATTCAGATTTCAATTATAATCATTCATTATTTGTTATCATAATGCATCATAACGTTTGTTATGATGAGTTGTAAATACATATAGGTGGTTATAATGAGCATTACAATGCTTTACAGATGCATTATAAAATACTATGAATGCATTCATAGGGCATTATAAATACAACCTTCATAGAAAGTGTTACCAAAAGAAAGTATACAAAGAAAGAAAGAAAGAAAGAAAGAGGGAGAAATCCTCACACTGCCCTGTGATCTGACCTGTCTGTGTAGGTGTGGTGTTCAAAGGCAGGTTGGTTTGTCCTGGAGCCTTCTGGGTCCTGCATGTTTCATCTTCATTGTGAGTAGAAACCAGCACACACCATCTGCACTTACTGTAGGCAGACATGTTTGTCTTCTCCACAGTTATCCTCTAGATTACATGTGATAGGACTTGTTCCTTATCAAGGGGACTGGATTATTGAAACGGTTGGCTGTAGCAATATCTAAACTTAGTCTCTGCCACCTCGTCATGTGTCACTCCTTCACAGATAATATAAATAAATATAATAGAGACTCAAAAGAGATAAAAAGATAAAAGAGACTGCATTTCCCCCGCAGGACTACAAGAGTAAGAATATAATAAATTCACTGACATATAGTAAATGACAGTTAAAGGAACCATCATAAATTGTTCTTTGAGCCTCAATAATAGCATATGCAAATTTGTGCAGCTGAAAGTGACCCATTGTTGACCGTGTTGTTTACAGGCTCATTTAAAAGGCTTAGTACAAAAAATATTTGTAATTCCCACCTCCCCTGGCAAATTCATGAAGCATCAGGGGATTGGACCTGAGACGTTTCCAAACGATCTTTGGTTGGACCATGCAATTATAGGAGGTGTATCTTAACGGTGCTGACGTCAAGAAGCACCTAGTTTCAGATTGGCCTGTTTCATCCCAGTCATTTCTAGCTTGAAATTTACATGTAGAACGAGGCGATAGACGGCGGTTGAAGTTTAGCTATGGTCCATTGGATACCTTAAGCTACCTAAATTCAACAATGACAAGGTACTGTAAATGTGGTTTTAAATGTGGCACTTTAATTGAAATATGGTATGGAGATGCTAAGACTACAAAATACCTATTTCCTGGTCCTGAAGTAGGTTAGTCAAGGTCATAAAGTTAGCAGGTTTTTCCACTGTAGCTGTAGAGGAACACATTTGCCTTTGGTCTTATAATCCTAAAAGGAATACATTAGATCATGTATCCCTGCAGCCGCTATGCAAATGTCCTACTGGTTTTAAATGTGTTGAGCACAGACAAATATACTGCATCAGGTTCAGTTGCGGTTCTACACTGAATTGTGCCCTGGGCGAAAGTACCTCCTGGCGCCTGTCCAAAACACACTAAAATAAGTGATTGGGGTGGTTTCACTAAATAGGCCTAATGTTAGAATTTCTGTGATGGTTTGTATAGCCTATTATGATGTTATTGTGTTTTAAAAAGCATAGCAAGATGGGGCCGTTAAACTGGTCCACTGGAGGATGAAAGTCATCTCGTAGAAACTTAGCCTATGAGCCAGGGGGATTTAAATAACCCTCCCTTGGCAAATGTCATATTTTGAGCAACCTTCCCCTGCTTAATTCCTTAAGTCCTCATATTTACCTTTAAGCCTACGATTCAAGAAACGTTGACACCTTCACGATATTTCAATGTCGGCAACTTCTGCATTCTGATCTTACACACTGGCGGTGGCTAGGGTACCGTGAATTAGCCTACCCGTTACACCACTGAATACCCATACAGAGAGAACATTGTTGGATACCTTTATCTTTTGCCCGTTTCTTCTCATCTTCTTTTCTTCTTTTCCTAAATTGGGTACCTGATAGCTTTGGCCTTTTTCTCCATCCCTGTAATCGACAATCAACAGATTTCCCATCTGGAGTCACTCACGACCATTTGTCAAGACTAAACCTATTCACCTCCACATCCACATTAGGCCTACCTATTTTTATTAGCAATTTCACATAATTAAATATAGGTGCTACTTATTGGTCTGTGTTTTTATATATTTTTCTCTTTTTTCCTAAGTAATATTTTGAATTAAATGTGCGTTATTTGTAACAAAGTCAGGTGTCACTGACATAGTTAAGCCCACCTTCTTGTCCGCTTCATTTGGGAGAGGTGAACTGTAGCCTATAGGCTACTCTGCGCCCCCAACCCCTCCCCTCATCCCCTCTCGGCTCGCTCAGCTTCTGTGCGGCTCCTTCAGCAGCAGGCAGGGGCGGCACAGGTAGCTTATCAGAGAAAACCGCTTCACGGCACAGATTTTTTCCCCCCCTCCAAGTTTGTGTGCCGCCCCCCCACGTAATGCAGCCCTGGGCGGCTGCCCCGTTCGCCCATGCCTAAAACCGCCACTGATCAGGTTTAACAAGTTAGATTGTATACAACTTGTATTTATCTTTTATTTAACCCACTTCACACAAGACATTTGATAATAAGTTTATTTTAGTCTAGTGTTAGGATAAATCTGGTGTGTTGGTTTAGGGAGAAAGGAGTCTTGAGCCTGAATTAACAATGAGTACACAGTTTAATTTGTGAATAATACTGTAAGTATACAGCAATCACAAGTTACGGTGTTGCTGGAGAAAGCTTTCTGAACTACAATTAAATGCTTACACACGTTCGTACTTAAGTCAGTCTCATGGGCGGTACATACATTTCATCTTGCAGCTCCCCCTCTGACCTTGGGCCCCTACAGGATTCTTTCTAACGAGAGTCTGCTAATGCACACTATAATATACTGATACTAATATACTAATTTTTTACTTTCATTTTCAGTGGTGCCTTTCCCAAATTGACCTTTGTTTTAGCAGTCATTAGGGTAATAATTATCCATATTTCTATTTTCAATTAATGGATAGATAGATAGATAGATAGATAGATAGATAGATAGACAGACAGACAGACAGACAGACAGACAGATAGATAGATCGATCCTTTAATAATCCAGAAGACAAGACTTCAGTTTCTTTTGTGCATTCTAGAACCTTATAGCTGTTGGTGTGAAAGACTTCCTACAGTATATCTCTCCGTCTTAAGGAACGTGGTTAGCATATGAGTAGTCTAGATTTGTTGGTTGAAAGAATTATGGGTTCAAATGCTGGCAACCACCATTGTGACTGTGAGCAAAGGGGAGACTGTCCCCAAAAAAGTAATTGATAGCTGGTGGCTCAGGTGGTAGAGGCGCTGTTTGAGCAGGTGGTAGAGGAGCTGTTCGAGCCCCACTCTACCTGACCCCATCAAAGTGTCTATGAACAAGACACTGAACCCCAAAATGCTTATGGTGGAGGGCTGGCAACTTACATGGTAGGTAGCCTCCTCCACTCTTATGTGTGTGCGTGTGTGTGAATGCCATATGCAGGTGGCGAATGTAGACGTAGCAGCCCCTGGCTCTCCTGACTGTGCACATCACTGTGGGATAGCTAGATACATAATTTTGATTCCTCTGTATGTCCTGGATATGTAGAGAAATTGACAATAAACAGACTTAACTTAAATGTAATTTTTCTTTGCTAAATACGTAAATGAAAATTAGCCATCCCCTTTCTCATCATTTTGTGGCTTTTTTAATTCAGGTCCCTCCTTAAAAGAATGTTGGCGTTGTAATTTACAGTAGCAACCCATTGCATTTTGCATCTCTGTCTTATTCAGGTAAACCTGATTCTTCTCCTCATGGCAATCATTTGCCTGTGCCTGCAGTCTCCGAAGAAGCCTTCTGTTTATGACATCAAAGATGTCAGGTGAGCATTCTGGAAGTCACCTCTCCCAGGTCTGCAGCTGTCTCCATTGTGTTCCTCTGTACCGTAGTCGTTAGCTACACAAACAAGTCAGGGAGACCTGTCAGTTGTCAGTTGCAAAAAGGCCCTGTTGAGAATCTGCAAAATATTGACCAAAGTGCCTGTTATGGATGAAATGTATTGATCTTACAGTGCCTAGTTAAGTAAGAATGTGATACCAGTCAAATTACTGTACAATACTTGCATCTGAAATTACCCCCACCCCTCCCTTAGATGCCAAACTGTCCAGGTCTCTGTTCAGTTTGTAGTCATGGCATCTCCATGGATACTTGGCATCTTCTGCAGAGGCAGTGGTGTTCTGGACATCATCTTCCAAATCCTCATCTCGCAGCAGGGGACTTTCATGTTCCTCATTCACTGTGTCTTAAACTGTCAGGTAAACCTAGTAAATGTTTTTTTTTTTTTTCACATATAACCAAAAAGTTGAATTTGACAAAAAAGTCAAATGTTTTTTTGAAGGAAACAGCAGCCCAGATCAATTAGTCTAATTCAGAACATATCACAGACATACATGTCTAATATTCATATATATTCAATATAAGGGCAGTTAAACTTTTTCAGTTTGTTGGCATTTTGTTGTCGTTTGTCAATTCTCTCACGGTCCATCATAATTGCATCAAGCTGGTTGTCTCAGATGGCATTTTTGAAGAAGTAAACAGAAATAGGAATGTGACGAATGTGACTAAGCTGGAATGCTACATGTACCTCATGCTACAACTGTTTGTAACTACTGAATGGCCAGGCCATCTGAACAAAAGGAAAAGTTGAGCTTGGGGCTGGTTTTTAAACAATTTTCTGGTTGTTTTAAATCATGTCTGAAAAAAACATGCATGTGTCTTAATGTTATTATTTTATTACTTTTAGATGCAGTCTCACTGGAGAAAACTGTGTCAGAAGCTGATAGCTAGATCACCAAAACCATTATCCAATATGTAATTCAACATTATGGGATTTGTTCAGGCCCTATGGAGAACATATGTCAAGATGTGATTTCTGATGCTACTCTAGTTTAAGGCAAAACTGTGCTATTAAATTCACACTCTCCAACAAATTAGAATACAGTTTAGTTATTAGAATACAGTTTGAATTTCAGCAGTTTGTCTGTGAAGATTCTCATCTATCAATGGCATGACGCAGTAGTCTGAAGCTCATTGGTTAGTGGTCACTTGATGGCAGCTGAACTCCTTGTTTTTTTTTTTTATAATTCATATACAGTAAATACTTGACAAAAGACACTCCTTAATACTATGATACTGTTAAATCTTATGATCAAGGGGGAATTTGTCATGGAACTTTTGCAAAACATGATCTTCTGCCTGCAGCTTTGTTTCCTCCCAACATAGATTTCCATATCAACTGAAATGTCAACAAGTAAATATGCACAAGGAAACATGGATTTATGTAAGTCTAAAGCTCATTGGTTAGTGGTCACTTGCAGGCAACTGGAGTCCTTTTTGCTTGAAAATACCTTTCATCAAAAACATTTTGAAGAAATTAGATTCAGAATTTATGAATCACCATAAAACAGTAGGGATTTATTTATAAAATGAGTGTTGTCTTTTAAAATGTTTGTTTTATGTTTATATGTAAACCTGCAATAAACTGTTAATAAATTATTTGGCATAATTTGTATCTTTGTTTAATATGTTTGCATTGCCGCCAGTTAATTCATTTACATATTCAAATTATATTTTTCACATTTCATTTGAGATACATTTGATTTACTTCAAAAATAATTTGCATTTCCCATCTTAAGCTCTACAAAAGACAACTGATTTTTTCAGACTTATTTATTCCTTTGTTTTTTTTCAAAAGATACAAAAAGGCACATAAAAAATGGACTGAAATGACACAAATAAAAAAATACTGTGAAAACGATGGTCAATTCCTAAGTGTTTCAGTATGTGAGATCTTCTAAGGTGCAGTCTTTGCATTCCCACATCCAGCTGAAAATACAAAAGGAAGAAATAGTAAATAAATACATACAGAATGAAACAAACAACTATTAGGCTACTACTCTCTGAAGATTGCACAGTACAGAACCAAGAAATGCAGAGATCGTATAGAAGCTATGGTTAAGGCACACTGTGGAATGTTGGTCACGTGGCAACCAAAACGTTATTTTTGACAGAGGAACATGAACAGTGTGCTTTGTGTGAATTTTGTGAATTTCTTGACTATTAAATTGATTTATAAAAGCAATATAGCACTTGTGGTGGTGGGGTTGGTAGGCTAATAGCTATTGCCATACCTACCCCATTACCAACCCCACATTGCTTTAGTATCTCAAAATGCATTTGGTAATTCCACTCCGAGCGCACACTCTTCTACAAACGGAACATTGTCACAAGACCATGAACAAACATACATGCATACGTGCGCCGGTCCCAGGGAGTTAGGCAGCCTGTGGCACGGGGTACCGTTGGAAACCCGTAGCCCGAGAACGTGATGTCTAGGAGGGTATAAAACCCCTGCTTACGCTCATTTCGGCTCCTTTGCAAAAATTCATGCCACTCGATTTTGAGTTCGCAGATATTTTTCCCAGACATCTTTCTACTACAACAACGGCTTTTATCAAAGCCCACAAAAAAAGCTTTTTTGAAAGCTCTTACCTTTCTTCAGGCTTCTCCACGTCCAACGCTGCATCGGAGTTGCCGCAAGTGACTCGCTTGAAGATGGCCTCCTCGCTTCCTTGTTGTCCAACCTGCGCCAGGATCATGGCTCCTTCGGGTAAGCTCGGTGCATGCCTCGTCTGCCTGGGACCGGATCACACGCTTATTGTGCTGACCGCTTCGGATCTTTGCCTGGCGTGCCTGCTTCTCTCCCCCGCCACGGTTGCTAACAGGGCAGCTTTTTTCGAGGGACGGGCTGCCTCATCTGCGCTCCCCTCCACCTCCGCTGGTCATCCCCCCGCGTGTTCCACACCGAGGGATTTGTCCAGGCTTTCGGGAGTTAGTCAGCTAACCGCTAATCCTCCTAGCTCATTAGCCTCCATCCCTCTGGTAGCTAGCCCCCAAGCTAGGCTAGCTGATCCTTGGCCTCTTAGCATTGGCTTTGACCAGGCGATTGCGGGCCCTGAGGCTAATACTTCCTCTCCTCCTCCCCCTGCTTCTCCCGACGTGATGTTGGTCGACACCGACCAGGACGATCTCTCTCTCCTGAACCCCGGAGAACCGGATCCAAGATGGGAGGACGTGACGAACGAATCTCAGCTCACGCAGTGCCCCTCGCCTTATGCCCAGTTAGAACGCTTCAAGCATATCAGATCAGAAAAACGAATCAGCTTTTCGTTTGTCATGGCAAGCGCACACTGGGCCAGGCTTTATCTACCCAGTGCTTGTCCCACTGGCTTACTGAGTCTATTAAGCTCGCTTGTGAGGCGCCGGGCTGCCCCCCGCTTGCACGTCAGAGCTCATTCTACCTGTGGGGTAGCAGCCTCTTGGGCTTTTTGGAAGGGCGTTCCGATACAAGATATCTGCCAGAGCACTTCTTGGGCATCTGGCAATACCTTTGCGCACTTTTACGCACTGGACGTCACCAAGCCTGGCGTAGCAGAGTATGTTCTCTCTGCACCTTTTGGGCCATGAATATGGATTCTCCACCTCTGGGTCCCTGAGGGGGCACTTGACGTTGGTTGTAGTGATCCATTCACGTATTCGGCTTTGAAAAGTGAATAGAGAACGTTTTACGGACACTATCGTGTCCTCGGTTCTCTGAACTTGAGAAGCCGAAAACATGAAGCTTTGGGCCTCAAGCGCCATTGCTCGTACCATGGCAAAGGAACCGAACTGAGCGTATTCAGGGTTTTTTATACCCTTCTAGACGTCGCGTTCGCGGGCTACGGGTTTCCTACGGTACCCCGTGCCACGGGCTGTCTAACTGCCCGGGGTCCAGCGCACGACACTTTTTTGGTTACTGCCCTTGCGCAAGGGTTGGTTTTATAGGAAATTCAGCCGAATTACGCACGAACATGCATAATCCATTCACGTTTTCGGCTTCTCAAGTTCAGAGAACCGAGGACACAATAGTGTCCGTAAACTTTTCAGAGGAAATCCACGCATTCCTCCCCTTGTAGACCATGCTAAGCTCTGAATCTCCTCCTGAAATTCTCCATGTTCTTGTGCAGTGCACATGTGCAATTCACATTTGACTAAAACTAAAAATATTACTTCCAGATCATGAAAAAAAAATGCTTTCAAAGGAATCAAAAACTATGTTTAGTGTCCTTTGGACGTAGATTTAGTTCAGCATAAATCAAAATTGATGCCAAAATGCAAAAAGAAAGAGTTCCACAATCAAATAAATAATTTTTACCCTGTTTTCAATGGCAGTGATTAGATTGAATGAACAACTGCATGCAACACTTTTTACAGCACTGTGAGATCATATGATAACCAAATGAAGCCTAGAAGGGGAGTTTGTCATGGAACTTGTTTAAAACGGGACCTTTTGCATGCAGCTTAACTTCCGGCGACAGTTTTCCATGTCTGAAATGTCAACAAGGAAATATGCACAAGGAATCCCGTATTTATGTAAGATAATATTTATAAAATACAGCTCTCAACAAAAAAACTTTTCATTTGATAAATGTATCCTTTTATCTTTTATTCTAACTAGACCCAAAGACAGTATTTTTTTTGCAAGTGATTTAGGACGGCACCTACAACACATCACACAGCATAAAAACGCAACATGAAGTTAAAAATGAAAAACGGCAAAAACAATAACGTGTAATATGGAAGACATAGAACACATGGGCACATTACTGGAGTCAGTCACCAGAAAAAATAACAAACCACATTTACCATGATAGATATATCCTTCAAGACAAAATCAGAGAAATTGACTGTGAAAGAGAGAAAAAAAAAAATTCTTAGATGATTCAGCAATAACTGCTTAGTAAGTGAAAATGAGCCAATGACATGATGCAGTAGTCAGAAGCTCATTGGTTAGTGGTCACTTGTAGGCATTTGGACTCCTTGTTTTTACACACTTGAAAAAATAGTATTTTTTTTTCATTAATATTATGACACTTTTAGATCTTATGATAACCAAATTGGGGGGAATTTGTCATGGACCTATTTTAGAACAGGAACTTCTGCATGCAACTTAGTTTCCTGCCATCATAGATTTCCATGGCAACTGAAATGTCAACAAGGAAATATGCACACGGAAACCCATACGTTGAAGTTCAAGTTCATTTATTTGTCACATACATAATCATAACAATATACAATTTGCAGTGAAATGTGGGACTGATAGACTCCACAGACTGTGTAGCTTTAAAAATAAAAAATAAAAGATAAAAATAAATTATTATTATTAAATGCAGTAATTATTCTAATATGTACAGAAATGAACAATATTAGCATAGATCTCTATGTTGGGTTTTTTAAAAAAGCAGGCATATCCATATTGAGGAGTCTAATGGACTGGTGGAAGAAGCTTCTCCTAAGGCGTTCAGTCCTGGACATTAGACGTAGGCCTACTGTAAGTCCATATTTATATAACACAGCTTCTCCTATGGCTGTTTCAGGCCAGGATTAAAAACTAGCTCTGCCACAGGCTTAGGGTTTTTTGTCAACTCTTGCTTTTTACGGACATTACTACGGAGCAGTGTTGATTTTAGACTTTAGTCATTTTTGTAATTTTATAACTGTTTTTATAAGGAACAACCTCCCATAGGGGCACCAAAAAGGGACCAAAAGACCCGGATTGCTGGGGTAACACTTTATTTTAACATTTTCACATGTTCACACATTTTCACACGCACACATGTTCACATAAAATGATCACCTTTAACAGAAGACCAACTTCATTTGTGTGTGTGTGTGTGTGGAGAAGAATCTAATTTACTATTATTATTATTCTTTATTATATCTATTTTGGAACCCTGTTTTATTCCTCATGAGTAAAATGTGTCGCTCAGTAAATCTCATAGCGAGGAAATATTTGTCCATAACAAAGTCGAGCTATCTAATACATGCAATAACAATATTAAGTTGTTGTCTTGTTTATAAACAACTGCAGCACACCTGTAAACAACTTTAAATAGAGGATTTGCATCTGCAAAGATAACATCGGACTGACCTGGCTAGGAATCATTTAGGTTTTTTACCCCATGTTCAATGTGTGTGTGTGTCCAAAACGCAGCTGCCAGGGTTTTAACTAGTACAAAAAGAACCAGCCACATTACCCCAATTTTAAAGTCATTGCATTGGCTTCCTGTAAGTTACAGAATTTATTTCAGCGCATTACTACTTATGTTTATATCATTAAATGGGATAGGACCTAGTTACATGTCTGATATGTTTCAAAAATACATAGGTCTCTCAGGACACAAGAAAAAAAATGCTTGCAAAACAAATTGTGAAGCAGCTTTCAGCTACTATGCAGCTCAGATTTGGAACCAACTTCCTGAAGACAAAAAAAATGCCCCTACTGTTACCAGTTTCAAAACCAAACTTAAGACCAAACTTTTCTCTTAATGATTATTTTTTTTTCTGTTCTTCATTAACTTTTTATTCTTTAAACTTTTTACTCTTTGTATATTATGTCCTTTATTACTTACACCCTTGTGTAACTTTTAATCTAATTTGTTTCTTTTCTTACTTTATTTTATCTACTTTGTTTTTATTTTTATCTTTGTAAAGCACACTGAACTGCCTACTTTGTGTATGAATTGCGCTATATAAATGAACTTGCCTTGTGTGTGTGTGTGTGAGAGAGAGAGAGAGAGAGTGTGTGTTTCCTGCCCTTCACAGTTTTGGTCACCCACCAATCAGAATTTGGAAAATGGTACTGGATTCTATGTATTTTTTGGAAAATGGCGACGAGGAAGTGGCATGCTAATTGGCTGAAGCTAACCACACAAATACTGACCCCTTGACACACACCCTGCCCTTCATTAGGCCTCAGCTCAGTTGACTCCCCTTCACATTACATTGTTTGTTTGTGTGTGTGTATCTTTGTAAAGCACATTGAACTGCCTACTCTGTGTATGAACTGCGCTATATAAATAAACTTGCCTTGCCTTGTGTGCTTGTGTGTGTGTGAGAGTTTCCTACCCTTCACTAGGCCTCATCCCAGTCAACCCACCTTCACATTATTTGTGTATGGGTATGTGTACGTGTGTGTGTGGGTGGACAAGAATTATTTTGTTAATACTATTACTTTAATGTTTGGAACCCCGTTCTATTCCTCTTGAGTAAAATGTGTGCTTCAGTGAATCTTGTGGTCAAAGAAAATATTTGTTTCTGCAAATTTTTCTCCTAAGTCAAGCTATCAAATACATGCCATGTCAATGGACATTTTTGATAAACACTTACAAAACAGGCCGCTTATTCAGTTGAAAAGCAGAAAAAGCAGAAAGCAGACAAAAAACTGTCACTGTCTAGACACGTCACACCTGAAACACACCTGTAAACTACTTTAAAATCAGGATTTGCATCCGCACAGATAACATCAGTCCCACCTGACTAGGAATCATTTAGGGGTTACCCCGTGCTCTACTAGTGTCACCCCGATTTGCATGGACTTTCAGGCCACCTTTGTATCTCTGTCCTTCCTCATCAGTGCCATCACTCTACACACTCTGCGGTGGCATCAACTAGTCTATGTGTTGGCTGCAGCTGCCATGTCTGTCTGAAATGACTGGGGCATTACCTACCATGAAGAAGGGTCCTCATCTATTCAAGAAAATGGAAGTCCTTCATATTATGTGTAAGTGCCAATGCCGACATACTGCGTTTACATTTCCAAATGCCACATGTAGAAACAAAAATGTATGCAATACACAAAATAAAACAAAATTAAAATATAATACATTTCCTAAAATGGCTCAGCTTAGAAGATGAAAAAGGATACTATATATTGATAACAGACAGCTGTTAATGTATATAATATAATGTTTGTTTTGCTTACTTATGCTAAATTTGATCATGTGTATTGTTTCATACATTTTTATTTGTTTCATGCCACTGTGATATAAACATTCTCTTTTTTCTTTCTTTTACCAGCTGTCATCATCTTTCTCCTCATGAATGGAGTTTCATATGTGTCAGCACAAGTTGCACCTGCAGGTAATGTCAGTCTCACCCCATCATCTTTTAGCACTAAAACCATAGCTACAGGCAAACTGTGACTGGAGTTGGTCTGCTTATTGTCAGTGACGGGAAGTCGTCACAGTGCTGCACAAGTGGTGGGGATGTGTCTACATCTGTTATGACTACTACTAAGATACAATGTATTTGTAATAATATACATTTCAAACATCATTGGTTTTCTAATGTAAAAGATTTTTTTAACAAAATTCAGGATTCAAATACATTCAAATACAACTTGAAATGGGCATGAAATCCCAATAAATTGTTATATGTCTTAGTATGAAGACAACGCATTTTATTCGATGTCCCTTGGTCACCTACCTAAGTTTTTGATTATATAAAGTTACACGGGTATACGGATGTTTCTTATCAGCCTCGTGTAGTCGAATTATAACTTTGTGGCTGTTTGGGAATCTTCTCTGGGTTAGTTGCCACTTGCACAGCCATGGATCTAAGTTCTTATAGCACCCAAAGGCATACACACAGAGGGCCAGGGAATTGACACAATTAAAGTGCAAGTTCTACTGTAGTCCATATTTAAAATTGACAAAGACATAGTTGGACAAAGCACTTTAGCAATACTATTGCTGGAACAATATCTATTTATTAAAATCCGAAGTTAGTTTGACTTTTGATATTCAACAGATTTTTGGAAATTCTCTGAATGGTGTCACTTTCACTGTGTTGTACAGACAGGACCGGGTCTTTTTCATTCATTCATTATTGGATTTTGGATGTTACATGGGAAATTAAAAAAGGCTTGTATATGAATTTGTACAGGTAGTCTATTATTTCTTAGACAAAAGCTAAAACAATGGTTGCATGTCTTTTAGGAATTGAAAATTAAATACTAAAAAATAAAAGACTGGCCTTGGTCCGTGAAACTCATTGCAGTGCTTTGTTCCATTTGCAGAATTCACTTGAAGAAAATGAAAAACTGACTCAAAACTTGTATTATCAGTTTTTCAGGCTACTCAACAAATTGATAAATTAGGTTATTTTTTAATTGTATCGGTTTCCGAATGTGATTCTTGAAACAATGAATACTGAAATATTGAAACTGGGTAAAAATGAGCCAATATTCTAACTTTTCATTCCTGCATCGTGTTTGGACGGAACCATTCACGGCGGGGGTGGGTATCCTGGTTCAGGTGGGACTGCTTGCCTAGGCCTATATGCTTAGCAGACTACCAGGATCAGGTTTTTCAGTCCCACCTGTAACCTGACCTGGGCTCCTACTTGAACTTGGCGAATTGTTACACCCTTGGCTTTACGGGGTTACATAATAAGCTATTGTTGAAACGTCTCAGCACAATCATTTCAGGATTGTAGATGGTCTGTAACAGTAATGAAATTAATGAGTTTATAAATTATATTTTTGTTATACGGTTGATGGTTTGGATGGAGACGTAACCCTTTGCCAACTACAACTACAACTGTAAAGATTCAGACGTCTGTGAATTCACAGAGACGTGAGAAAGGTTATCATGATGTCTTCACAAGCAAAGGCATAGCCTAATCCGGACGAAACTTCTGGGCTTAAGTGTCCACGGTATGCCAACCCCCGCCGATCATGGTTTAGATTAGATTCAATATACTTTATTGATCCCCAACGGAGAAATTCAAGATGGTGGAGTCACCTTGGCTGCCATTCGTACGGCGTCAGTGGCTAGTAGTGGTTTGGTCCTACTCCAAGCGCAAAAATGGAAAATTAAAATATTGAGTGATTGTTTGACTTTTGAACTTCTGAACAGAACACCACCTCAGTGTAGGGGTGGGCAATATAGACGATATATACCGTATGCAATATGAATTCGGACAATGATAGAGATTTTGGGTCATATCGCCATACCGTGATAGGCTCATTGCGTCTCCACAACCATGTGAAAAAATGTTGACCTGTAGCTTCACTTTATTGATAGCACCTTTTCATTCTTACAATGAAACTGTAAGAGCCTATAAATTGAACAGCTACTGCCTGACACAAATGCCGCTTACCAGTTTACTTCTGTGTGAATTTGAGAGTCCAATATAAACACCTCCAAACGATGACTAAACAACTGTTGTACATATTGACTTTATGCTATGGTAACCATTAAGAAACTGTTATGCTGTAAGTTACATACCAAAGTATACCGTGATATATATCATCTACCGTCTATGGTTCAAAATATATTGCAATATAAATTTTAGACTATATCGCCCACCCCTACCTCAGTGCTCAATACAAATATAAATCTAGCAGCAGTTATCAATTTGCTAAGATATCCGAGAAATTAGGGCTGGGCGGTATATCGATATTTAATCAATATCGATATAATTTCAAACCACGATATGATTTTTGACATATCGTATATATCGGTTATGACTTGTTTTTTAATCCAGAGACAAGTATTCCGCTTTTTTCTGCTATGCGACGTCTGTGCACCAGCTTCCTTCCCACTGATAGCTCAGTGCTCCTTGCTTTGAGTTAGCTCCTCCCTTCCCCTACTCATGTAGACCGAGTAAACAACAATGGCGACTTCCATAGAATGCATGAGTTATACAGATGGAGAATGCCGCGGAAAGGTTATTGTGGCCAAAAAAGCGAAACAACGGTTTGGTCATTTTGAAATGGAGGCCACCGGCAAGTATATGAAGAGTGTTACAAACTCCGAGGACAGACCGCCACAAAACCAGTGGGAACTGAGCAAAACTTCAGAACTCTTTAGCGCGCAATGTTCCCTAACTCTATGACAGAAAAAGCGGCAGTGGAGCATAAAGTTAAAATCAATTGCCGTATCACGGTGGACATGGCATCAATTGCCGTAGTGGAACGCGGATTTGTGTTGTTACTTTACAAGACAAGAACTGCCGCGACTATGATGAGAGAGCGCGATTGGCATTTGAACTCTGTGATGCAATGTCAACAGACGAGTGGAGAAAAGTTAGTAGAACCTGTGAGTCCTACATTTGTGTCACATTACGGCGGAGACTCTTAACACATTCGTTTTCTTTGCACAAAATATACAAATGGAAAGAAGGCCCACATGTTTGTTATTACTGTTGCACAGTTTAGTTGAGAACTTGTTATTTTGAAAAAAAGCTCTTTATGTTATTTTCATTATTTATTTTATAGACACTTTATTTTATTTATTTATTTATTTATTTTTGCTGGAAAGATATTGAGATATATATCGTATATCGACATATGAGAGAGATATATCGAGATATACATTTTAGTCCATATCGCCCAGCCCTACGAGAAATGAATAATAAAGTTTTAAGCCAATTTTTCATTATTTTCCTGTGAAATATACAAATATAACAAAACACTGCAAAGCGTTACACGGACCCTGGCATTCTGAATTATGACTTGTGACCCTTTTGGAAGTTTAGCAACTCTTTTGGGCGGATAGGGCATTGCGTGGGTTTGTTTTGATACTGTTAACCGTATCACATTGCGTGTGCATATTTAGACATAATGTCGCGAAGGCATGCAACGCATACAGATATTTCACAGCATCCAAGGAGGATATGTTAGGCTAAGTGTGTTCTAAGATTTCGTGAAGTTCACAAGTGAGTGCACAGTTGGTGTCCACGTTGGCTTCAAAATTCTGTCCTCTGCTAAAGAAACGTCGATTTCCAGCTGAGCATCAGATACGCTTGGGTTGTGAATATCACAACTTCACAGCAGCCACATCCTGTCTTGAAGGTGCTATGAAATACCTGCATGCGTTGTATGCCTTTGCAACATCACAAAATGTCTGAATATGATTCTAAAGCAGGCTTTTTTTCTCCGGACAGCCTGTTACATGCACTGTTTTATGAATTCGCCATCATTGAATGGCTTTCCTGCCTAAGCAATAATTTCGTGCACCACATAGGTAGCTTTGACAGCCGCGTCACCCTCTTTGCTTGCTCTCTTGAAAAAAATCTTTTTGCCTCACTAGGCATGATTTAAGTTTGGCAACCCGGTCCTCTCTCTCACCTCCCCCCTCCCCTATTTTGCATACTCCTCAGCATGTCTAGTTAAAGGGATAGTTAGTTTTTTAACATATTGAGCCCCTTTCACAGGTTGTCTAAAATGAAATAAAGAGGTTGACACCAAAATCTTGATGATTGCTCCTGTCTTGGGAAATAAAGAATCTTTGGGAAATATAGAATTGCCTCTGCCTGCCTTTAAAATGG
>JAGFZM010003753.1:0-19247 GCA_017657215.1 Limnothrissa miodon
GAGAGAGAGAGAGAGAGAGAGAGAGAGAGAGAGAGAGAGAGACCTCATTCACAAACTCCAAACTAACATTAAATTAAGAACTGATGTGTTTGATCCATTTTTAATCCTCAGATGAACCTGCTGAAGATCATCGCCATGGCTATTGGCCTGTTGTTCCTGATCCTAACTCTGTTGACCTTTGCCCTTTGTGCCCCGGACCCCAAAGTGACAAACGTGGCACGCCTGAACCTGTGCATCAGCCTGTTCCTGGCTCAGCTGCTCGCGCTTCTCACCCAGGAGTTCATCGTCCGCATCCTCCCTCACAAGGTTCCCAGATCAGTTCTTTGTTTGTTTGTTTGTATGTCAGTGTCACCAGTGGAGGGACTTGTATGAGGTCTGTGATAAATACTAAAACACACCCACACATAGGACAGCTGTGTTGTAGCATGTCCAAGGGGTTCATCTTCCACCTCTTCTCTCATAAGGTGCCTAAATGAGTCCCTTGTTTGTTTGTCAGTGTCATTAGTGATGGAGATACAGTAGTGTTATGTATGTGTTTGTTTATCAGTGTCATCAGTGGCAGGGCTATTAAGTATGTTGAAAAAAAAAACAGAAAGTCCCAAAATTAATACAGTAGATTGAAAAAGGCCAGATGTAACTGTGTTGTCTTTCCTGTTTGATCCGTTTAGCATTTACTCCACACAGACATCTATTCCACATGGCTAAAGTAGGAAAGATCAGGGTTTCTTCTAAGAAAATATGGGTCAAGGACCTGCCCAGATGAAAACCACTGGGATGTACAAAGCAGTTTGGAGAAGGCTTAAAAAAGAAATATATGTTACTGGCTGCATTTATTTTCAGGAACCTTATTGTTTTGGTAATTGTTAAAGTGCCCATAGAACACATTTTTGACCATCATAAATTGTTCTCAGAGCCTCAATAGTAGCATATGCAAATTTGCATGGCTGAAAGTGACCCAGGAGCACTGCTAGCGCGTTGTTTACAGGTTCATTTAAAAGGCTTAGAACGAAAATATTTGTAATTCCCGCCTCCCCTGGCAAATTCATTCAGAGACGTTTCCAAACGATCTTTGGTTGGACCATGCAAATATAGGAGGTGTATCTTAGTGCTGCTGACGTCAAGAGCCACCTCGTTTCAGGTTGGCCTTTTTCAGCCCGGCCATTTCTAGCTTGAAATTACATGTAGCACAAGGCGGAAGACGGCGCTATGGTCCATTGGATACCGTAAGCTACCTAAATTCAACAATAACAAGGTAAATGTGGTTTGACATTCTATGGGCACTTTAAGTCATGGTTAAGTCATTAAAGATTTAAGCTGAGAGGTTTTTGTAGTTTAATTTGTGCTACATTTACTACAAAAAAATACTACTTTATTTGCTCCTAGAGCAGGCCAAGACAGAAGAACAGTCAGGACGAGCCGACTGTAAAACCTTTTCCCTCGAAGTCCATTCATTGTGCAGACGTGATTCTTTCTTCCCTCCTCTCCTGACAGGTGGTGTGTCGTGTTCTATCCGGCCTCCAGACGCTCCTCTTCCTCAGTGTCTTCCATTGGATGATGCTGGACACTCTGCTGCTCCTCCTGTCCGTCATCATAGTCAAACAGCTGAAGAAGCCTCGGGGGGAGGGGCCAACCAGTGGCCACTTGTCTCTGATTGGCTACGGGCTTCCATTGGTGATAGTGGGTGTGGCTCTTGGTCTGTTGCCAGATGGGTATGGCACAGAGTGGTGAGTTTGAAAGAAAGAAAGAAAGAAAGAAAGAAAAGCAATGTTATTGTAATAAAAGACTTGAATTAACAGTACATGCTATAGCATGATATGAATTAACAGTACATGCTATAGCATGAAATGAGATTGTGAGAACCTCATAATTCCCTGGGTATGGCACAGAGTGGTGAATTTGAAAGAGAGAGAGAAAAAAAAGAAAGGTAACACTTTCTATGAAGGTTGTATTTATAATGCCCTATGAATGCATTCATAATATTTTATAATGCATCTGTAAAGCATTGTAATGCTCATTATAACCATCTATATGTATTCACAACTCATCATAACCAACGTTATAATGCATTATGATAACTAATTATGAATGATTATAACTGAAATCTGAATAATGCATTATAAATATATCAGTGTCCGCCTATTCACTTGTCAAGTTTTATAATGCAGTATAACTTCTTTTCGTTTCTAAACCCATATAGTGATGCATCGTGAGTTTTGAATTCTACTATAGTGTTGTATCTGTAGATATAAGTATTTACAATAACCTATAGCACATCATTATAAATAGCTATGCTATTTCATAAGTGTTATTTGCCAGCTTTAAGTAAAGTGACAAAAACATGACACTATCATAAACAGATATAAGTATGAGCATAAAAAGCACTAAAATGTTCAGTAGCCTATTGTTATCATTGAAAAACCAGCATGTTATTGTATGATAGTGACATACACAGTCTTTATTGGAACATTCCACCTTTTTATGATATGGGTTATTTACCCTCTCACATGGAATTGCACATGTGTGGAAAAAAACATTTTAGCTTAAGTGCATGCATTTTCCTAGTCTGGTAACCCCAAGATTAACCTTTTTTAAGCTTAATCTTAGCATAATTGGACGCATCATACACGATAAAAGAAAATACAAATCAAAACTAAACGAGTGCAAAACAAAACTAAACGAGTGCAAAGTAATTTCGGACTGTTGTTGTCCTATTTCCTGTATTTTGTTCCAATAAAAAAATTCCTTTCCTTTCGTATTTACTGAGTTAATTGTGCCTCATAATTGTTTATTATGATCTTATATCTACTTATAACCACAGCTCATTTGTACTACTTTACCTAAAGCTGACAAGTAACACCTATGATATTACCATAGTGCTTTATAATATTGTGCACATGGGGTAAAGATACCAGACTCTGTTCAATGCACCTTTAATTACTCCTAGTACTTATATCTGTTTATAATAGTGTCATGTTTTTGTCACTTTACTTAAAGCTGGCAAATAACACTTATGAAATTGCATAGCTATTCATAATTATGTGCTATAGGTTACTGTAAATACTTATGTCTACAGATACAACACTATAGCAGAATTCAAAACTCACGATGCATCACTATATGGATTTAGAAAAGAAAAGAAGTTATACTGCATTATAAAACTTGACAAGTGAATAGGCAGACACTGATATATTTATAATGCATTATTCAGATTTCAATTATAATCATTCATTATTTGTTATCATAATGCATCATAACGTTTGTTATGATGAGTTGTAAATACATATAGGTGGTTATAATGAGCATTACAATGCTTTACAGATGCATTATAAAATACTATGAATGCATTCATAGGGCATTATAAATACAACCTTCATAGAAAGTGTTACCAAAAGAAAGTATACAAAGAAAGAAAGAAAGAAAGAAAGAGGGAGAAATCCTCACACTGCCCTGTGATCTGACCTGTCTGTGTAGGTGTGGTGTTCAAAGGCAGGTTGGTTTGTCCTGGAGCCTTCTGGGTCCTGCATGTTTCATCTTCATTGTGAGTAGAAACCAGCACACACCATCTGCACTTACTGTAGGCAGACATGTTTGTCTTCTCCACAGTTATCCTCTAGATTACATGTGATAGGACTTGTTCCTTATCAAGGGGACTGGATTATTGAAACGGTTGGCTGTAGCAATATCTAAACTTAGTCTCTGCCACCTCGTCATGTGTCACTCCTTCACAGATAATATAAATAAATATAATAGAGACTCAAAAGAGGTAAAAAGATAAAAGAGACTGCATTTCCCCCGCAGGACTACAAGAGTAAGAATATAATAAATTCACTGACATATAGTAAATGACAGTTAAAGGAACCATCATAAATTGTTCTTTGAGCCTCAATAATAGCATATGCAAATTTGTGCAGCTGAAAGTGACCCATTGTTGACCGTGTTGTTTACAGGCTCATTTAAAAGGCTTAGTACAAAAAATATTTGTAATTCCCACCTCCCCTGGCAAATTCATGAAGCATCAGGGGATTGGACCTGAGACGTTTCCAAACGATCTTTGGTTGGACCATGCAATTATAGGAGGTGTATCTTAACGGTGCTGACGTCAAGAAGCACCTAGTTTCAGATTGGCCTGTTTCATCCCAGTCATTTCTAGCTTGAAATTTACATGTAGAACGAGGCGGTAGACGGCGGTTGAAGTTTAGCTATGGTCCATTGGATACCTTAAGCTACCTAAATTCAACAATGACAAGGTACTGTAAATGTGGTTTTAAATGTGGCACTTTAATTGAAATATGGTATGGAGATGCTAAGACTACAAAATACCTATTTCCTGGTCCTGAAGTAGGTTAGTCAAGGTCATAAAGTTAGCAGGTTTTTCCACTGTAGCTGTAGAGGAACACATTTGCCTTTGGTCTTATAATCCTAAAAGGAATACATTAGATCATGTATCCCTGCAGCCGCTATGCAAATGTCCTACTGGTTTTAAATGTGTTGAGCACAGACAAATATACTGCATCAGGTTCAGTTGCGGTTCTACACTGAATTGTGCCCTGGGCGAAAGTACCTCCTGGCGCCTGTCCAAAACACACTAAAATAAGTGATTGGGGTGGTTTCACTAAATAGGCCTAATGTTAGAATTTCTGTGATGGTTTGTATAGCCTATTATGATGTTATTGTGTTTTAAAAAGCATAGCAAGATGGGGCCGTTAAACTGGTCCACTGGAGGATGAAAGTCATCTCGTAGAAACTTAGCCTATGAGCCAGGGGGATTTAAATAACCCTCCCTTGGCAAATGTCATATTTTGAGCAACCTTCCCCTGCTTAATTCCTTAAGTCCTCATATTTACCTTTAAGCCTACGATTCAAGAAACGTTGACACCTTCACGATATTTCAATGTCGGCAACTTCTGCATTCTGATCTTACACACTGGCGGTGGCTAGGGTACCGTGAATTAGCCTACCCGTTACACCACTGAATACCCATACAGAGAGAACATTGTTGGATACCTTTATCTTTTGCCCGTTTCTTCTCATCTTCTTTTCCTAAATTGGGTACCTGATAGCTTTGGCCTTTTTCTCCATCCCTGTAATCGACAATCAACAGATTTCCCATCTGGAGTCACTCACGACCATTTGTCAAGACTAAACCTATTCACCTCCACATCCACATTAGGCCTACCTATTTTTATTAGCAATTTCACATAATTAAATATAGGTGCTACTTATTGGTCTGTGTTTTTATATATTTTTCTCTTTTTTCCTAAGTAATATTTTGAATTAAATGTGCGTTATTTGTAACAAAGTCAGGTGTCACTGACATAGTTAAGCCCACCTTCTTGTCCGCTTCATTTGGGAGAGGTGAACTGTAGCCTATAGGCTACTCTGCGCCCCCAACCCCTCCCCTCATCCCCTCTCGGCTCGCTCAGCTTCTGTGCGGCTCCTTCAGCAGCAGGCAGGGGCGGCACAGGTAGCTTATCAGAGAAAACCGCTTCACGGCACAGATTTTTTCCCCCCCTCCAAGTTTGTGTGCCGCCCCCCCACGTAATGCAGCCCTGGGCGGCTGCCCCGTTCGCCCATGCCTAAAACCGCCACTGATCAGGTTTAACAAGTTAGATTGTATACAACTTGTATTTATCTTTTATTTAACCCACTTCACACAAGACATTTGATAATAAGTTTATTTTAGTCTAGTGTTAGGATAAATCTGGTGTGTTGGTTTAGGGAGAAAGGAGTCTTGAGCCTGAATTAACAATGAGTACACAGTTTAATTTGTGAATAATACTGTAAGTATACAGCAATCACAAGTTACGGTGTTGCTGGAGAAAGCTTTCTGAACTACAATTAAATGCTTACACACGTTCGTACTTAAGTCAGTCTCATGGGCGGTACATACATTTCATCTTGCAGCTCCCCCTCTGACCTTGGGCCCCTACAGGATTCTTTCTAACGAGAGTCTGCTAATGCACACTATAATATACTGATACTAATATACTAATTTTTTACTTTCATTTTCAGTGGTGCCTTTCCCAAATTGACCTTTGTTTTAGCAGTCATTAGGGTAATAATTATCCATATTTCTATTTTCAATTAATGGATAGATAGATAGATAGATAGATAGATAGATAGATAGACAGACAGACAGACAGACAGACAGACAGATAGATAGATCGATCCTTTAATAATCCAGAAGACAAGACTTCAGTTTCTTTTGTGCATTCTAGAACCTTATAGCTGTTGGTGTGAAAGACTTCCTACAGTATATCTCTCCGTCTTAAGGAACGTGGTTAGCATATGAGTAGTCTAGATTTGTTGGTTGAAAGAATTATGGGTTCAAATGCTGGCAACCACCATTGTGACTGTGAGCAAAGGGGAGACTGTCCCCAAAAAAGTAATTGATAGCTGGTGGCTCAGGTGGTAGAGGCGCTGTTTGAGCAGGTGGTAGAGGAGCTGTTCGAGCCCCACTCTACCTGACCCCATCAAAGTGTCTATGAACAAGACACTGAACCCCAAAATGCTTATGGTGGAGGGCTGGCAACTTACATGGTAGGTAGCCTCCTCCACTCTTATGTGTGTGCGTGTGTGTGAATGCCATATGCAGGTGGCGAATGTAGACGTAGCAGCCTCTGGCTCTCCTGACTGTGCACATCACTGTGGGATAGCTAGATACATAATTTTGATTCCTCTGTATGTCCTGGATATGTAGAGAAATTGACAATAAACAGACTTAACTTAAATGTAATTTTTCTTTGCTAAATACGTAAATGAAAATTAGCCATCCCCTTTCTCATCATTTTGTGGCTTTTTTAATTCAGGTCCCTCCTTAAAAGAATGTTGGCGTTGTAATTTACAGTAGCAACCCATTGCATTTTGTATCTCTGTCTTATTCAGGTAAACCTGATTCTTCTCCTCATGGCAATCATTTGCCTGTGCCTGCAGTCTCCGAAGAAGCCTTCTGTTTATGACATCAAAGATGTCAGGTGAGCATTCTGGAAGTCACCTCTCCCAGGTCTGCAGCTGTCTCCATTGTGTTCCTCTGTACCGTAGTCGTTAGCTACACAAACAAGTCAGGGAGACCTGTCAGTTGTCAGTTGCAAAAAGGCCCTGTTGAGAATCTGCAAAATATTGACCAAAGTGCCTGTTATGGATGAAATGTATTGATCTTACAGTGCCTAGTTAAGTAAGAATGTGATACCAGTCAAATTACTGTACAATACTTGCATCTGAAATTACCCCCACCCCTCCCTTAGATGCCAAACTGTCCAGGTCTCTGTTCAGTTTGTAGTCATGGCATCTCCATGGATACTTGGCATCTTCTGCAGAGGCAGTGGTGTTCTGGACATCATCTTCCAAATCCTCATCTCGCAGCAGGGGACTTTCATGTTCCTCATTCACTGTGTCTTAAACTGTCAGGTAAACCTAGTAAATGTTTTTTTTTTTTTTCACATATAACCAAAAAGTTGAATTTGACAAAAAAGTCAAATGTTTTTTTGAAGGAAACAGCAGCCCAGATCAATTAGTCTAATTCAGAACATATCACAGACATACATGTCTAATATTCATATATATTCAATATAAGGGCAGTTAAACTTTTTCAGTTTGTTGGCATTTTGTTGTCGTTTGTCAATTCTCTCACGGTCCATCATAATTGCATCAAGCTGGTTGTCTCAGATGGCATTTTTGAAGAAGTAAACAGAAATAGGAATGTGACGAATGTGACTAAGCTGGAATGCTACATGTACCTCATGCTACAACTGTTTGTAACTACTGAATGGCCAGGCCATCTGAACAAAAGGAAAAGTTGAGCTTGGGGCTGGTTTTTAAACAATTTTCTGGTTGTTTTAAATCATGTCTGAAAAAAACATGCATGTGTCTTAATGTTATTATTTTATTACTTTTAGATGCAGTCTCACTGGAGAAAACTGTGTCAGAAGCTGATAGCTAGATCACCAAAACCATTATCCAATATGTAATTCAACATTATGGGATTTGTTCAGGCCCTATGGAGAACATATGTCAAGATGTGATTTCTGATGCTACTCTAGTTTAAGGCAAAACTGTGCTATTAAATTCACACTCTCCAACAAATTAGAATACAGTTTAGTTATTAGAATACAGTTTGAATTTCAGCAGTTTGTCTGTGAAGATTCTCATCTATCAATGGCATGACGCAGTAGTCTGAAGCTCATTGGTTAGTGGTCACTTGATGGCAGCTGAACTCCTTGTTTTTTTTTTTTATAATTCATATACAGTAAATACTTGACAAAAGACACTCCTTAATACTATGATACTGTTAAATCTTATGATCAAGGGGGAATTTGTCATGGAACTTTTGCAAAACATGATCTTCTGCCTGCAGCTTTGTTTCCTCCCAACATAGATTTCCATATCAACTGAAATGTCAACAAGTAAATATGCACAAGGAAACATGGATTTATGTAAGTCTAAAGCTCATTGGTTAGTGGTCACTTGCAGGCAACTGGAGTCCTTTTTGCTTGAAAATACTTTACCTTTCATCAAAAACATTTTGAAGAAATTAGATTCAGAATTTATGAATCACCATAAAACAGTAGGGATTTATTTATAAAATGAGTGTTGTCTTTTAAAATGTTTGTTTTATGTTTATATGTAAACCTGCAATAAACTGTTAATAAATTATTTGGCATAATTTGTATCTTTGTTTAATATGTTTGCATTGCCGCCAGTTAATTCATTTACATATTCAAATTATATTTTTCACATTTCATTTGAGATACATTTGATTTACTTCAAAAATAATTTGCATTTCCCATCTTAAGCTCTACAAAAGACAACTGATTTTTTCAGACTTATTTATTCCTTTGTTTTTTTTCAAAAGATACAAAAAGGCACATAAAAAATGGACTGAAATGACACAAATAAAAAAATACTGTGAAAACGATGGTCAATTCCTAAGTGTTTCAGTATGTGAGATCTTCTAAGGTGCAGTCTTTGCATTCCCACATCCAGCTGAAAATACAAAAGGAAGAAATAGTAAATAAATACATACAGAATGAAACAAACAACTATTAGGCTACTACTCTCTGAAGATTGCACAGTACAGAACCAAGAAATGCAGAGATCGTATAGAAGCTATGGTTAAGGCACACTGTGGAATGTTGGTCACGTGGCAACCAAAACGTTATTTTTGACAGAGGAACATGAACAGTGTGCTTTGTGTGAATTTTGTGAATTTCTTGACTATTAAATTGATTTATAAAAGCAATATAGCACTTGTGGTGGTGGGGTTGGTAGGCTAATAGCTATTGCCATACCTACCCCATTACCAACCCCACATTGCTTTAGTATCTCAAAATGCATTTGGTAATTCCACTCCGAGCGCACACTCTTCTACAAACGGAACATTGTCACAAGACCATGAACAAACATACATGCATACGTGCACCGGTCCCAGGGAGTTAGGCAGCCTGTGGCACGGGGTACCGTTGGAAACCCGTAGCCCGAGAACGTGATGTCTAGGAGGGTATAAAACCCCTGCTTACGCTCATTTCGGCTCCTTTGCAAAAATTCATGCCACTCGATTTTGAGTTCGCAGATATTTTTCCCAGACATCTTTCTACTACAACAACGGCTTTTATCAAAGCCCACAAAAAAAGCTTTTTTGAAAGCTCTTACCTTTCTTCAGGCTTCTCCACGTCCAACGCTGCATCGGAGTTGCCGCAAGTGACTCGCTTGAAGATGGCCTCCTCGCTTCCTTGTTGTCCAACCTGCGCCAGGATCATGGCTCCTTCGGGTAAGCTCGGTGCATGCCTCGTCTGCCTGGGACCGGATCACACGCTTATTGTGCTGACCGCTTCGGATCTTTGCCTGGCGTGCCTGCTTCTCTCCCCCGCCACGGTTGCTAACAGGGCAGCTTTTTTCGAGGGACGGGCTGCCTCATCTGCGCTCCCCTCCACCTCCGCTGGTCATCCCCCCGCGTGTTCCACACCGAGGGATTTGTCCAGGCTTTCGGGAGTTAGTCAGCTAACCGCTAATCCTCCTAGCTCATTAGCCTCCATCCCTCTGGTAGCTAGCCCCCAAGCTAGGCTAGCTGATCCTTGGCCTCTTAGCATTGGCTTTGACCAGGCGATTGCGGGCCCTGAGGCTAATACTTCCTCTCCTCCTCCCCCTGCTTCTCCCGACGTGATGTTGGTCGACACCGACCAGGACGATCTCTCTCTCCTGAACCCCGGAGAACCGGATCCAAGATGGGAGGACGTGACGAACGAATCTCAGCTCACGCAGTGCCCCTCGCCTTATGCCCAGTTAGAACGCTTCAAGCATATCAGATCAGAAAAACGAATCAGCTTTTCGTTTGTCATGGCAAGCGCACACTGGGCCAGGCTTTATCTACCCAGTGCTTGTCCCACTGGCTTACTGAGTCTATTAAGCTCGCTTGTGAGGCGCCGGGCTGCCCCCCGCTTGCACGTCAGAGCTCATTCTACCTGTGGGGTAGCAGCCTCTTGGGCTTTTTGGAAGGGCGTTCCGATACAAGATATCTGCCAGAGCACTTCTTGGGCATCTGGCAATACCTTTGCGCACTTTTACGCACTGGACGTTACCAAGCCTGGCGTAGCAGAGTATGTTCTCTCTGCACCTTTTGGGCCATGAATATGGATTCTCCACCTCTGGGTCCCTGAGGGGGCACTTGACGTTGGTTGTAGTGATCCATTCACGTATTCGGCTTTGAAAAGTGAATAGAGAACGTTTTACGGACACTATCGTGTCCTCGGTTCTCTGAACTTGAGAAGCCGAAAACATGAAGCTTTGGGCCTCAAGCGCCATTGCTCGTACCATGGCAAAGGAACCAAACTGAGCGTATTCAGGGTTTTTTATACCCTTCTAGACGTCGCGTTCGCGGGCTACGGGTTTCCTACGGTACCCCGTGCCACGGGCTGTCTAACTGCCCGGGGTCCAGCGCACGACACTTTTTTGGTTACTGCCCTTGCGCAAGGGTTGGTTTTATAGGAAATTCAGCCGAATTACGCACGAACATGCATAATCCATTCACGTTTTCGGCTTCTCAAGTTCAGAGAACCGAGGACACAATAGTGTCCGTAAACTTTTCAGAGGAAATCCACGCATTCCTCCCCTTGTAGACCATGCTAAGCTCTGAATCTCCTCCTGAAATTCTCCATGTTCTTGTGCAGTGCACATGTGCAATTCACATTTGACTCAAACTAAAAATATTACTTCTAGATCATGAAAAAAAATGCTTTCAATGGAATCAAAAACTATGTTTAGTGTCCTTTGGACGTAGATTTAGTTCAGCATAAATCAAAATTGATGCCAAAATGCAAAAAGAAAGAGTTCCACAATCAAATAAATAATTTTTACCCTGTTTTCAATGGCAGTGATTAGATTGAATGAACAACTGCATGCAACACTTTTTACAGCACTGTGAGATCATATGATAACCAAATGAAGCCTAGAAGGGGAGTTTGTCATGGAACTTGTTTAAAACGGGACCTTTTGCATGCAGCTTAACTTCCGGCGACAGTTTTCCATGTCTGAAATGTCAACAAGGAAATATGCACAAGGAATCCCGTATTTATGTAAGATAATATTTATAAAATACAGCTCTCAACAAAAAAACTTTTCATTTGATAAATGTATCCTTTTATCTTTTATTCTAACTAGACCCAAAGACAGTATTTTTTTTGCAAGTGATTTAGGACGGCACCTACAACACATCACACAGCATAAAAACGCAACATGAAGTTAAAAATGAAAAACGGCAAAAACAATAACGTGTAATATGGAAGACATAGAACACATGGGCACATTACTGGAGTCAGTCACCAGAAAAAATAACAAACCACATTTACCATGATAGATATATCCTTCAAGACAAAATCAGAGAAATTGACTGTGAAAGAGAGAAAAAAAAAAATTCTTAGATGATTCAGCAATAACTGCTTAGTAAGTGAAAATGAGCCAATGACATGATGCAGTAGTCAGAAGCTCATTGGTTAGCGGTCACTTGTAGGCATTTGGACTCCTTGTTTTTACACACTTGAAAAAATAGTATTTTTTTTTCATTAATATTATGACACTTTTAGATCTTATGATAACCAAATTGGGGGGAATTTGTCATGGACCTATTTTAGAACAGGAACTTCTGCATGCAACTTAGTTTCCTGCCATCATAGATTTCCATGGCAACTGAAATGTCAACAAGGAAATATGCACACGGAAACCCATACGTTGAAGTTCAAGTTCATTTATTTGTCACATACATAATCATAACAATATACAATTTGCAGTGAAATGTGGGACTGATAGACTCCACAGACTGTGTAGCTTTAAAAATAAAAAATAAAAGATAAAAATAAATTATTATTATTAAATGCAGTAATTATTCTAATATGTACAGAAATGAACAATATTAGCATAGATCTCTATGTTGGGTTTTTAAAAAAAGCAGGCATATCCATATTGAGGAGTCTAATGGACTGGTGGAAGAAGCTTCTCCTAAGGCGTTCAGTCCTGGACATTAGACGTAGGCCTACTGTAAGTCCATATTTATATAACACAGCTTCTCCTATGGCTGTTTCAGGCCAGGATTAAAAACTAGCTCTGCCACAGGCTTAGGGTTTTTTGTCAACTCTTGCTTTTTACGGACATTACTACGGAGCAGTGTTGATTTTAGACTTTAGTCATTTTTGTAATTTTATAACTGTTTTTATAAGGAACAACCTCCCATAGGGGCACCAAAAAGGGACCAAAAGACCCGGATTGCTGGGGTAACACTTTATTTTAACATTTTCACATGTTCATACATTTTCACACGCACACATGTTCACATAAAATGATCACCTTTAACAGAAGACCAACTTCATTTGTGTGTGTGTGTGTGGAGAAGAATCTAATTTACTATTATTATTATTCTTTATTATATCTATTTTGGAACCCTGTTTTATTCCTCATGAGTAAAATGTGTCGCTCAGTAAATCTCATAGCGAGGAAATATTTGTCCATAACAAAGTCGAGCTATCTAATACATGCAATAACAATATTAAGTTGTTGTCTTGTTTATAAACAACTGCAGCACACCTGTAAACAACTTTAAATAGAGGATTTGCATCTGCAAAGATAACATCGGACTGACCTGGCTAGGAATCATTTAGGTTTTTTACCCCATGTTCAATGTGTGTGTGTGTCCAAAACGCAGCTGCCAGGGTTTTAACTAGTACAAAAAGAACCAGCCACATTACCCCAATTTTAAAGTCATTGCATTGGCTTCCTGTAAGTTACAGAATTTATTTCAGCGCATTACTACTTATGTTTATATCATTAAATGGGATAGGACCTAGTTACATGTCTGATATGTTTCAAAAATACATAGGTCTCTCAGGACACAAGAAAAAAAATGCTTGCAAAACAAATTGTGAAGCAGCTTTCAGCTACTATGCAGCTCAGATTTGGAACCAACTTCCTGAAGACAAAAAAAATGCCCCTACTGTTACCAGTTTCAAAACCAAACTTAAGACCAAACTTTTCTCTTAATGATTATTTTTTTTTCTGTTCTTCATTAACTTTTTATTCTTTAAACTTTTTACTCTTTGTATATTATGTCCTTTATTACTTACACCCTTGTGTAACTTTTAATCTAATTTGTTTCTTTTCTTACTTTATTTTATCTACTTTGTTTTTATTTTTATCTTTGTAAAGCACACTGAACTGCCTACTTTGTGTATGAATTGCGCTATATAAATGAACTTGCCTTGTGTGTGTGTGTGTGAGAGAGAGAGAGAGAGAGTGTGTGTTTCCTGCCCTTCACAGTTTTGGTCACCCACCAATCAGAATTTGGAAAATGGTACTGGATTCTATGTATTTTTTGGAAAATGGCGACGAGGAAGTGGCATGCTAATTGGCTGAAGCTAACCACACAAATACTGACCCCTTGACACACACCCTGCCCTTCATTAGGCCTCAGCTCAGTTGACTCCCCTTCACATTACATTGTTTGTTTGTGTGTGTGTATCTTTGTAAAGCACATTGAACTGCCTACTCTGTGTATGAATTGCGCTATATAAATAAACTTGCCTTGCCTTGTGTGCTTGTGTGTGTGTGAGAGTTTCCTACCCTTCACTAGGCCTCATCCCAGTCAACCCACCTTCACATTATTTGTGTATGGGTATGTGTACGTGTGTGTGTGGGTGGACAAGAATTATTTTGTTAATACTATTACTTTAATGTTTGGAACCCCGTTCTATTCCATTTGGGTAAAATGTGTGCTTCAGTGAATCTTGTGGTCAAAGAAAATATTTGTTTCTGCAAATTTTTCTCCTAAGTCAAGCTATCAAATACATGCCATGTCAATGGACATTTTTGATAAACACTTACAAAACAGGCCGCTTATTCAGTTGAAAAGCAGAAAAAGCAGAAAGCAGACAAAAAACTGTCACTGTCTAGACACGTCACACCTGAAACACACCTGTAAACTACTTTAAAATCAGGATTTGCATCCGCACTACTAGTGTCACCCCGATTTGCATGGACTTTCAGGCCACCTTTGTATCTCTGTCCTTCCTCATCAGTGCCATCACTCTACACACTCTGCGGTGGCATCAACTGGTCTATGTGTTGGCTGCAGCTGCCATGTCTGTCTGAAATGACTGGGGCATTACCTACCATGAAGAAGGGTCCTCATCTATTCAAGAAAATGGAAGTCCTTCATATTATGTGTAAGTGCCAATGCCGACATACTGCTTTTACATTTCCAAATGCCACATGTAGAAACAAAAGTGTATGCAATACACAAAATAAAACAAAATTAAAATATAATACATTTCCTAAAATGGCTCAGCTTAGAAGATGAAAAAGGATACTATATATTGATAACAGACAGCTGTTAATGTATATAATATAATGTTTGTTTTGCTTACTTATGCTAAATTTGATCATGTGTATTGTTTCATACATTTTTATTTGTTTCATGCCACTGTGATATAAACATTCTCTTTTTTCTTTCTTTTACCAGCTGTCATCATCTTTCTCCTCATGAATGGAGTTTCATATGTGTCAGCACAAGTTGCACCTGCAGGTAATGTCAGTCTCACCCCATCATCTTTTAGCACTAAAACCATAGCTACAGGCAAACTGTGACTGGAGTTGGTCTGCTTATTGTCAGTGACGGGAAGTCGTCACAGTGCTGCACAAGTGGTGGGGATGTGTCTACATCTGTTATGACTACTACTAAGATACAATGTATTTGTAATAATATACATTTCAAACATCATTGGTTTTCTAATGTAAAAGATTTTTTTAACAAAATTCAGGATTCAAATACATTCAAATACAACTTGAAATGGGCATGAAATCCCAATAAATTGTTATATGTCTTAGTATGAAGACAACGCATTTTATTCGATGTCCCTTGGTCACCTACCTAAGTTTTTGATTATATAAAGTTACACGGGTATACGGATGTTTCTTATCAGCCTCGTGTAGTCGAATTATAACTTTGTGGCTGTTTGGGAATCTTCTCTGGGTTAGTTGCCACTTGCACAGCCATGGATCTAAGTTCTTATAGCACCCAAAGGCATACACACAGAGGGCCAGGGAATTGACACAATTAAAGTGCAAGTTCTACTGTAGTCCATATTTAAAATTGACAAAGACATAGTTGGACAAAGCACTTTAGCAATACTATTGCTGGAACAATATCTATTTATTAAAATCCGAAGTTAGTTTGACTTTTGATATTCAACAGATTTTTGGAAATTCTCTGAATGGTGTCACTTTCACTGTGTTGTACAGACAGGACCGGGTCTTTTTCATTCATTCATTATTGGATTTTGGATGTTACATGGGAAATTAAAAAAGGCTTGTATATGAATTTGTACAGGTAGTCTATTATTTCTTAGACAAAAGCTAAAACAATGGTTGCATGTCTTTTAGGAATTGAAAATTAAATACTAAAAAATAAAAGACTGGCCTTGGTCCGTGAAACTCATTGCAGTGCTTTGTTCCATTTGCAGAATTCACTTGAAGAAAATGAAAAACTGACTCAAAACTTGTATTATCAGTTTTTCAGGCTACTCAACAAATTGATAAATTAGGTTATTTTTTAATTGTATCGGTTTCCGAATGTGATTCTTGAAACAATGAATACTGAAATATTGAAACTGGGTAAAAATGAGCCAATATTCTAACTTTTCATTCCTGCATCGTGTTTGGGCGGAACCATTCACGGCGGGGGTGGGTATCCTGGTTCAGGTGGGACTGCTTGCCTAGGCCTATATGCTTAGCAGACTACCAGGATCAGGTTTTTCAGTCCCACCTGTAACCTGACCTGGGCTCCTACTTGAACTTGGCGAATTGTTACACCCTAGGCTTTACGGGGTTACATAATAAGCTATTGTTGAAACGTCTCAGCACAATCATTTCAGGATTGTAGATGGTCTGTAACAGTAATGAAATTAATGAGTTTATAAATTATATTTTTGTTATACGGTTGATGGTTTGGATGGAGACGTAACCCTTTGCCAACTACAACTACAACTGTAAAGATTCAGACGTCTGTGAATTCACAGAGACGTGAGAAAGGTTATCATGATGTCTTCACAAGCAAAGGCATAGCCTAATCCGGACGAAACTTCTGGGCTTAAGTGTCCACGGTATGCCAACCCCCGCCGATCATGGTTTAGATTAGATTCAATATACTTTATTGATCCCCAACGGAGAAATTCAAGATGGTGGAGTCACCTTGGCTGCCATT
Organism: Limnothrissa miodon; assembly: GCA_017657215.1. NCBI lineage: Eukaryota > Metazoa > Chordata > Actinopteri > Clupeiformes > Clupeidae > Limnothrissa > Limnothrissa miodon. The sequence continues at coordinate 16,739 of JAGFZM010003753.1, forward strand.
CGTACGGCGTCAGTGGCTAGTAGTGGTTTGGTCCTACTCCAAGCGCAAAAATGGAAAATTAAAATATTGAGTGATTGTTTGACTTTTGAACTTCTGAACAGAACACCACCTCAGTGTAGGGGTGGGCAATATAGACGATATATACCGTATGCAATATGAATTCGGACAATGATAGAGATTTTGGGTCATATCGCCATACCGTGATAGGCTCATTGCGTCTCCACAACCATGTGAAAAAATGTTGACCTGTAGCTTCACTTTATTGATAGCACCTTTTCATTCTTACAATGAAACTGTAAGAGCCTATAAATTGAACAGCTACTGCCTGACACAAATGCCGCTTACCAGTTTACTTCTGTGTGAATTTGAGAGTCCAATATAAACACCTCCAAACGATGACTAAACAACTGTTGTACATATTGACTTTATGCTATGGTAACCATTAAGAAACTGTTATGCTGTAAGTTACATACCAAAGTATACCGTGATATATATCATCTACCGTCTATGGTTCAAAATATATTGCAATATAAATTTTAGACTATATCGCCCACCCCTACCTCAGTGCTCAATACAAATATAAATCTAGCAGCAGTTATCAATTTGCTAAGATATCCGAGAAATTAGGGCTGGGCGGTATATCGATATTTAATCAATATCGATATAATTTCAAACCACGATATGATTTTTGACATATCGTATATATCGGTTATGACTTGTTTTTTAATCCAGAGACAAGTATTCCGCTTTTTTCTGCTATGCGACGTCTGTGCACCAGCTTCCTTCCCACTGATAGCTCAGTGCTCCTTGCTTTGAGTTAGCTCCTCCCTTCCCCTACTCATGTAGACCGAGTAAACAACAATGGCGACTTCCATAGAATGCATGAGTTATACAGATGGAGAATGCCGCGGAAAGGTTATTGTGGCCAAAAAAGCGAAACAACGGTTTGGTCATTTTGAAATGGAGGCCACCGGCAAGTATATGAAGAGTGTTACAAACTCCGAGGACAGACCGCCACAAAACCAGTGGGAACTGAGCAAAACTTCAGAACTCTTTAGCGCGCAATGTTCCCTAACTCTATGACAGAAAAAGCGGCAGTGGAGCATAAAGTTAAAATCAATTGCCGTATCACGGTGGACATGGCATCAATTGCCGTAGTGGAACGCGGATTTGTGTTGTTACTTTACAAGACAAGAACTGCCGCGACTATGATGAGAGAGCGCGATTGGCATTTGAACTCTGTGATGCAATGTCAACAGACGAGTGGAGAAAAGTTAGTAGAACCTGTGAGTCCTACATTTGTGTCACATTACGGCGGAGACTCTTAACACATTCGTTTTCTTTGCACAAAATATACAAATGGAAAGAAGGCCCACATGTTTGTTATTACTGTTGCACAGTTTAGTTGAGAACTTGTTATTTTGAAAAAAAGCTCTTTATGTTATTTTCATTATTTATTTTATAGACACTTTATTTTATTTATTTATTTTTGCTGGAAAGATATTGAGATATATATCGTATATCGACATATGAGAGAGATATATCGAGATATACATTTTAGTCCATATCGCCCAGCCCTACGAGAAATGAATAATAAAGTTTTAAGCCAATTTTTCATTATTTTCCTGTGAAATATACAAATATAACAAAGCACTGCAAAGCGTTACACGGACCCTGGCATTCTGAATTATGACTTGTGACCCTTTTGGAAGTTTAGCAACTCTTTTGGGCGGATAGGGCATTGCGTGGGTTTGTTTTGATACTGTTAACCGTATCACATTGCGTGTGCATATTTAGACATAATGTCGCGAAGGCATGCAACGCATACAGATATTTCACAGCATCCAAGGAGGATATGTTAGGCTAAGTGTGTTCTAAGATTTCGTGAAGTTCACAAGTGAGTGCACAGTTGGTGTCCACGTTGGCTTCAAAATTCTGTCCTCTGCTAAAGAAACGTCGATTTCCAGCTGAGCATCAGATACGCTTGGGTTGTGAATATCACAACTTCACAGCAGCCACATCCTGTCTTGAAGGTGCTATGAAATACCTGCATGCGTTGTATGCCTTTGCAACATCACAAAATGTCTGAATATGATTCTAAAGCAGGCTTTTTTTCTCCGGACAGCCTGTTACATGCACTGTTTTATGAATTCGCCATCATTGAATGGCTTTCCTGCCTAAGCAATAATTTCGTGCACCACATAGGTAGCTTTGACAGCCGCGTCACCCTCTTTGCTTGCTCTCTTGAAAAAAATCTTTTTGCCTCACTAGGCATGATTTAAGTTTGGCAACCCGGTCCTCTCTCTCACCTCCCCCCTCCCCTATTTTGCATACTCCTCAGCATGTCTAGTTAAAGGGATAGTTAGTTTTTTAACATATTGAGCCCCTTTCACAGGTTGTCTAAAATGAAATAAAGAGGTTGACACCAAAATCTTGATGATTGCTCCTGTCTTGGGAAATATAGAATCTTTGGGAAATATAGAATTGCCTCTGCCTGCCTTTAAAATGG